>CCBP010000407.1:30616-45808 GCA_000765035.1 Trametes cinnabarina
TTTCGTACGCGTCGTTCGAGTGCAACGTGCCGCTCCCGACGTCGCCGACGGACAGGCCGACGAGCGTGCCGGACTTGAAGACGCTCATCCGTCGCGTGGTGGACATCTTCCGGCCGGGCCGCCTCACGCTCACGCTGTTCATCTCGAGCGAGGACAACGACGCCGCGGAGGAGGAGGAGGGCGAGAGCGCGGTGGAGGCCGCGCAGCGCGCCTTCAAGTCGGCGCTCACTCTCCCACCGCGGCGCGAGGACGTGGACAGCGCCGCGGGCCGGAGCGGAGCGTTTGCGGGGATGTACAAGCGCACGGACAAGATCAACTACGAGTTTGGCGGGTACGACTTGGCGTTCGCGAGCTTCGAGCTCCGTTCGCCCCCGTCATAGCGCACGAGCGAGCGGGATGGTCACGCTGGGAGTGTTGTATACGGGGTTTCCTAGTCGTTTTCCGGAGTGCGCGGGGATCAGGCTTTACGCTGCTGCAATATAGAACGTGTATGTACCATCCGGGCAAACTTCGACGGTGATGTTGCTCCTGTTGCAGGTCTTTCGCTTTATCCTGCGCCGACACGAAGGTAGGCTCCAGTGAGTCCGTGTCGTCGGGGCGTGAACAACTGGCCAAGATTAAAGAACGAAGGCATGCGTGTCTCGGCTGTTGTGACAGCGCAATGGAATGCGTTCGAGTACCAAAATGCACACACCCTGATTCTGTCTTCGACCGGTACCGTGCTGCTCGCCACGCATCATCCTTTTACCATCTGCGCGGTGACCTGCCGTGCCCTGCACATGCCCACGCGCGCATCTCCCAGCGTTTCTGCCGCTCCCTCGAGGGCTCGAAGGCTCAGGCGGCTGCACGCGGCCCGCCACGCGACCTCGAGGCTCGCCCGAAGCTCGACAGCGATCGATGGAAGCGTCCGGCCCCGGGCGCGCACGCTAGAACCGGAGGCACGCTCCCCGCGCGGACGATAGAGTTCCTGCGCGTGCGCGCGTGTGCGAGAAGCCGCGTCTGGCTGGAAGGTCAGTCGCGCGAATGAATTTGTGGGGCCTACCCGGAGGTATCCTGCACTCGTCGACCGTGGCACACGAGCGCTGAGCGGTGGCGGTAGGCAGCAGGCCTGAAGGCTCGAAGGCTCGAGGTCCCGACGTGTCGTGCCCCTACCGCCTCTGTTTCCGCGGGGAAGTCCACGGGGGCTGCGATGTGCGCCGAGCGGTGCCATGCGTGCACGGTGGCCCCCGTTTGCGACGTCCTCGCGGACGACTAGCGAGACACGCACCCGAGCTGCCACCGCGTTTGGGGTAGTCGCCAGCTGAGCCAGTACAGTACGGCACTCGACGTTCGGCCCTGCCGTCTTCTCGTACATTCCTACGACAGCTCGGTTCTGCCAAGTGCCGCTAGGCAGGCGGACCACCCATTTGTATCGTAGCATCCAGTCCCTCCCAGGCCACCCAAAAGCCAGCGATTACGTACCGGGCCTCCGTGGACTCGGTGGAGCGGTCGATGTCGGAGCCTTCGACGTCTGTTGATATCACCCGCGAGGGCTTCCAAGAAGCGGGTGAAGGCGTGCGCGTCCGCTGCGCCTGTGGGGTTCCGCGAGTCAAATCGCGGGTCATGGGCCTCTCTCCGGCCGCGGGAATGGTGAATGCCTGCTTGACATGTACACAACAGCGGCCGCGTGTCACCGCAGCCGGGGGGCGTGCGCACCCCGGAGAACCTGGTTCTGCCATCTGGCCCCGGTCTCGTACTTGATATCGTCGCCGTGCAGCCTCCGTCCAGGGGCTAAGAATTGAGATTAAGTCGTCAAAAATTAGGCGAGATGACAGACGCCGCAGATCGAGTACTGTATAACGTACTTCTTGACGACCCTCTGCTGCTGACGGGGCTGCGACGGCAAGTCCCAGCACGGCAGTACCAGAAGTGGGTTAGCACGGAAGTTTGATTCTGTGGCGACGCGGGACAGGTTGCTGATGGATAGATGGGACGATGCATTGTCTGAATGACGAGGACGATGGTGAGCCCAGCCGTTCCGTCATGAGGCATGGTTGTCGAGCGCAAGCTCTCGGGGAGAGTACAAAGAGGCACGCGAAGGGACATTGTATTCCCAGAAAGGAAGCTGTGGTATTCAGCGCGGTACGTCACACCGTAAATAGGTGACGAGAGCGACGCCGCTCCCTCGAAATTGGAGCCCGCAGACGCCGCGCCCAGATTATTCTCGGTCTCTTTCAGGTCCATCGCTGCTTTCGACTATGCTTACCCAGGGCTCTCCGGCAACTCAGTTACCCTACTTCTTCCTGATGCCAACGCCACGGCAGGGTCCGCGAGGCTGCTGACGATTAGTCGCACGCGGCACCTTCTCCTCGGGAACCGACCGTACAAGTCTTTACCGGAGGTGCGCAGAATTCTGCGCGAAAGGGCCGCGGTCGTTCGCCCGGGAACGCAGCAGATGCCTCGAGGGCCCGGAGCCTGATGTCAATCAGCTCATCGACGTCTTCTTGCATCATGGGCGCGGTCATTCAGTGTCACGACGCTCGGCGCTCCGATGCATGGGCAGAAGAAGAAACGAGCTCGTCGATTCCTCAGAACAGAAGAGCAGCCCCGCCGCACAGGCCACTGACATTCGGTGCGCTTGCTCTGTGCCAGATCCATCTGCCACACCCCGTCTTGCCTTCCTTAAATTCCGGACAGGTCCTAAACGGTGGTAGTCTTGGTTCCGTCAGCTCTTCCTTTCCTCCCGCGCGCGCCACTGGGCCATGTCGGACCTCCGCGTGATTGACCTCTCCCCAGCCAGCGATTCACAGGTGCAGAACGCTCTCGATGAAGTCAAGGACTTTGCCACAACGGACATGGACCGCGGCGGTCCTGAGCGGTGGACCTACCGAATGCTGCAGGAGCCGGCCTTGACGGAGCAGCTGAAGAAACTGGCTCAACCACGGAGCATAGGCAGAACAGACGCCGTGAGCCTGCAACCTTGTAGGACATGGCATTACCGCAGCCAAGACCGCTATGATGTTGAGGATTGGGCTCTACCGGACGGCACTTGGACGTATGCGGCTGTATTTGATGGTGAGCCACTTCGTACGCACATGGGCGGTAGCTGGCGCATTTCTGACGGACCGCCCACGTCGCAGGTCATATGAACTTTGATACTGTTGAACACGTATCGGCAGCGCTGGGCCCTTACGTGAAGACTTCTCTAGCCGCCGCGTTGCGGTCACGACCTTCCCCATCGGCACTGCCTACGCTTGTAACGGGAATATTGGAGCAGTCTTTGGCGCATATCGACAGCGCTCTTGTGTCGGACTTCCTTACCATCTTCCCCTCCGCTGAACCCGAGGCTTTACGGAGACATGACCCCTCGCGAATGAAGCAGCTCATCAATGATATTTCGAGCGAGAAAGCGGGTTACTTCAGGACCGCAAGAGCGTTCGGCGGAACAACCGCCTTGGTGACCCTCGTGGATCCTACAAAGAGCCATTTATGGGTCGCCAACGTAGGTGACTGCATCGCAGGTATGTCGCTTGCCGGCTACAGGCTCCACGCTACGTTGACCAGGGCCCGCCAGTTATGGGGCAGAAGGATGCCGCCGGGAACTGGCGAGGAACGGTCATCAACTCTATTCACAACGGGAGTAATCCCGGAGAATTGGAGCGTATACGGTCAGAACATCCAGAAGAGGCGGACTGCACGTGGAATGATAGGGTTCTAGGCTTTCTTGCGCCGACGAGAGGTGCGTGAGCCCTGTCATCCTTACGACTCAGCAAGTTCCTTGCGCCAACTCTTCTGCTGCCCGTGTATGCATTTTGCAGCTATCGGCGACGCATGGCTGAAGCTTCCGGCTGTGTACGCCGAGCTGGTATTCAAGCACCTCAATGCGGAGTGGCTATCGGCTGAAGTCATGGAAGCGCACGTCCCGCGAATCCGCACGCCCCCGTACCTTTCGAGCAAGCCTGACGTGTACCACGTTCGACTACAGAAGGAGGGTTCCCTACCAAGCCGTGCCGACGCGAGGTCTCCGAGGATTTTGATTCTATGTTCCGACGGACTATCCGACTTGTATGATGGGTACTCTTTCCAGGACATGGCTGATGAGTGGACCCAAGTGGTCGGGCGGGAGCTCGATTCAAATGCCGGTCCGGGGATTGAAAGGAAGAACTTGGCGTTGTCGCTTCTCAGGGAAGCAATAGGTGGATCAGATGCCCAGCTTGTGTCACGGAATCTGACGGTGGAAATGGAAGAGCGGTGGATGGACGATACCACGATAGTCGTGCAGCGTTTCCTGTGATGCGCGGCCAAGTTCCCAGGCGGACAGAGACTCGCAGATACCCTAGTATATACGACTCCGTGGAAGTAGATCATAGCATACAAGCCGGGACATGCTGCCAGGTCACCATGCTTTTGCAATAAGTAGTATTACAAATGTACAGCAATCATATACCCTGATATCAGGTACAGCAAGAGGCGTCATACCTAATCCCTGAATTACTCGGAGCCAGACGCGATGATAGCGACGAAACAGAAGATGAGTGCAAGAAGTACATGGAGTTGAGCGAGTTAAAGCTACCGTTTTATGACAGGTGCACTGCCGGCACGGAACGATGCCGATTCCTCATCCGCGCCAGATGGTCGAGGGCCACCCTTCGAGCGTAATTTGCATAGAGGGCATAGACGGATGAACATCTCCACCATGGGCCAGGTAATGGTAGCCTGCTCCTCAAACGTCAGTTACAGGTAGAAGACGCCAAACGTATCGCACGACTTACCACACCGATACGCCGGGCTTCAAAGAGCATCGTCGCAGATGGACCGTGATTTCGATGCGTGTAAACGAGGACGTCATAGATCTGGTTCTGCACAGGAACGCGCTCAAAGACTGCAGCGGACTGCGCAGGGCTGAGTCCGTTCTCCGCAAGCTTTTTGGCGCTCTCACTGTTCTCCTCCCCGTCGGCTTGCATTACATAGTTCAAGCGCAGCTTCTCCTCGTCTTCCCTATTCATGTTGTAAAAGGCATCTCGCGGGAGCAGAATCAGGTGACGTTTTGACGACCCTGAGCGCGCGTGATGGCACGATGTCCACGTCTGCAACCTGGGCGATAGAGATGACAGGTGGTTGTCCGACACGGCCCGTGCCACTTGCGCGTAGACGTCTGGGGGGAACGTCGCAGTATCTCGCAATTCTTGCGACAGAGTGCCCAGGAATTTGATCAAAGCCTCGTCGAAGGCGTGCCGTGAGGGCATTTCAATGGCATTGACAGCGCGGAGCCCTAGAAGGATGGCTTCAGGAAGAGGAACGAAGGAAGGGTGCATCCATGGGTCGATGTGCGGAGTAGTAACAATCATGCCCTGCTCAAGGACGGCAAGCGCGTTAGCACTCGAAGAAGTTCACAATGGATAGGAAAGTTACCCATGTAAACGAGCCATCAGGCCCGCTTTGTTGAAAAGATCCGTCAGCATCCTGCTCCATCGGGGCGTCTTCATCGATGGCTCCCGGTGGCGGAGGATGTGGCGGAACATACTGCCGTATTTGAGGCTCAGTGCGCATCTCGCCTTCGTACACCGGCCCACTGGACGGTCCTGCAGGGGTGCCATTCTTCGGTGAATCCTCGTCTGCAGCGTGCTCGTTCACTAGAAAAGAGGCAGTCTTCGACGCATACGGAGCGACGGGCCGGTCCCTAGTAAGCCCATGGTCCGATGGCACCTTGTGTCTCTTCTTGGGGGTATAATTACAATCCGTTTCCTGGTCTTCTTGACAGTGATTGCACACAGGGAGATTTCGGTCGCACTAGCATAGCGACTATCGGAAAAAGACGGCATTATGAGGATGTGCCACAACATACCTTCAAATTCTTCTGTCGACATCTGTCACATCGCGGTATGCCGCGATGCGCGGGGGTTGGCAACGGCGTATATTTGCATTCGCGTCCGGCTGCCCATGAGCAATGATTGCAAGTAGGCAATACTCGGTCACACTGGCCTGACATTAGAAGACCAGCTATGGTGATTCAGGTGGAGAAGGACGAACCTTGAGGTTGTTCAAGCGACAATGGTCACACCTCGGCTTCCCTCTCCTGCCCTTCCACTGAGATTGTCGAGCCATGTAGACCTTCGGGTTCGGAATGCGAATGGTGAGTTGACTGTCGTCACCAGAGTCGTTCGGGGACTCGCTTCCGGCAGGGGATTCGGCCATAGCGATGGAGGGAGGGTTTTAAGATCGCTCTGAACGCCCCTTCAATGAGTATGTTGTAGCCTTTCGCAGAAATAGGAGGATGACTCACACCTCACTAGTTTCTCTGGCTCAGACAAGCACACAAAGCCCAATGATGGTGATAAGACAGGGAAATACGGCAATCGCAAGTCTTTCGACAGACCTCGGAGAGGGTGCGCAACGCAAGTCAAGTAAAGAACGAACCAAAAGGGAGACTGTCTGGAGAAGATAGGAGCCGCGTAGAGACAAGAGCGACGAGGCCTGGTCGCTCTTCCGATGTGAGTTTGTACAGACAAGAAACCAAATCCGTCCAAACGAACTTAGTCCGAAGCGTGACCGTGATGGTATTTAGTCACACTTAGATCCGCTCAGCCTCGCGCCATTCTGTGCGCAGTGCCTTGCATCAAACGGCTAGTAGGGGCACCTGCCCTCCTGTCTGCCTTTCCTCTTTACAAACACCTGTCGAACATGACCACGACAACTCTGCATGATAATCACTCGCGCGCATGCATGCTAAGTCTTTGTCGTGATCCGCCACGAGCTATGAGGGAAACCTTCTGCCACGCTCCCCTGAAGCTGGTTACCAAATAAGGGCATGCACTTGTACCGGCTACCGTATCCTCCCGACCACCGCAACACGATTTTAGCCCTCCGCAACCGCCCGCACTATAAGTATACCTCCTCAAGATTACAAGTGGTTCTTCAGGCCATACTGCAATCCGGAAAAACCAGGCGCGTACGCGTCGGTGATACAGCGCTAGCCCTACTGGAGCTTTGAACAGGTCCAAGTCATGGCTATTCGGAGAGTCAGCCGGCGTTGATGCAGCACATACTCACTTTTTTGAGCGTGACCAGGACAGCCCAGGTCGCAGAGCGGTAGGGCGTCGCGCATGCTCAAACGGCAAAGGACAAATCGACGAGTCCTTGGCCTCGCGGCTCGCTGTCAGGGCCCACAGCGGACGAAGAGAGGACTTAGATCAAGTTGCATCTCAGTTTGTCCCCACGCCGATAAAAGTGACGAATCGAACTTGTAGACAAACCGCGCTCTCCTGTGCCGGCCTCATGGATATTGTGCAATGTGAGTGGATGCAACGGGCTGTGGCGTCTCGGAGATATGCTCATTGTCTCATCAGGTCGGGTGAAGCGACGTCGAGGCACTTGATGACTACTTGATGAACGTGTGCAGTGCGTTGCCGGTGATTTGCACGATGCGAACGTGGTTGGGAAGAGGAGGCTGATGGGTTCGCATGCCTATAGGGATGCAGGTTTGAGGTAACAAGTCACCGGGCGCACGCTCATGCCCACATGCTTGGTCTGCGCGCCTATCATATGAGTTTGAATGCCCGGGCTCAAGCTCGCAAAAGCTGTCTCGTTTGATTCTCCATGTCTTCGTAGTCTCAAATTCGACTGTCATGGAAGCGGCAAGCACATGGGTATACAACGCACAAGCACCCACGGCTGCTCAGAAACCGTGATTCCCGACCGGCTCCCAAGTCGTGCCTACCTCTGCTATCATGTGCTTGCCGTCGACACTCGCATCGCTTCAGAGGACCCCGTCTTCCTTCTCCTAGCTATGCCGGAACTCCCAGAGTATAAATGGCGCGTGAGCGCAGCAACTAGATGACAGGCATCCGCGCTCCAATCCTCCAGCCAGACCCTCGACACGCTCAGCCACTGAGCAAAGATGATGCTCTCGTCTACTGCGGTTGTCTTCGCTCTTGCTGGTGCGTTCGCTACATTGCCCGCCGCTCTTGGCCTTGTAGCACAGAAGCGTGCCGCGGCCTTCTTCGACCCGACCGCGGGTGGAGGTTCGATGCTCATTGATGCGGGCAATGGTTTGGGAGAACCCTTGAACGTCGGTATCCTCATTCCGTTTTTATGAGCTATGAGTTTAACACATCCCCATTAACCTCAGGTTATCATCTCTGGACTCAGCTCTCCCCAGGTCCTAAACGAGGACGGTCTCATCAACTACGCAAGGGCAATCGGATTGTGAGTTCGATTCCCTCACGAGGCGCACGTACCTTTGGTGTTCACACGTCCGGTTTCTTCCAGTTCGACAGAGTGCTTCGGTATTCATCTGGGCAACCCGTTCTCCGCTAATCTCGGAGACGGCCATGGCCCTGTCAACCAGACTACCGAGCTCCGTCAGGATTTCGGCAACGCCGACCTCGGCACCTGCCTGGAAAGCCTGGTCGGCGGCAACCATTTTCGGTAGGCCCATTCCCCATGCGAACCTCGCTTTGGAGACCAACGAAGGCTGACATGCATTTGCGCCAAGGGTGTACTTTCAGAACGGCCCCTCCGCAGATAGCGGCGCCGCTTTTCTCGCGTATGTTCAGTATCCGGACCTCTGCATCTCGCGGCTCATATGATCACACTACTCAGCGTCTCCAGGGAAGAGCCAGCGAGTGACAATCACGACATCGTTCCCGATGGCTACGATATAGGCCGGTATGTCCCCTTGCTTTTGTGCCTATATAGCAACGCTGACCTTCGGGATTAGCGATCAACTTGTTGCCGGAGCGGTCGGCATCACCAGCTTCGACGGCGTGACCTACAGTACAACGGCACAGAACGTCACCGGCCTCCTCCCTGTCGGTTCTGCAGGTGTGAACCACGGTACGTCTACCGGTCTCCGGCTTGCTCCGACCTTTCCCAGCACAGCAGTTGATGACCGTTGCGTTCCAACATCAGGAATTGCGATTGACGGCATCGTGACGGTCCTGACGGTGACCATCCAGTGAGGAATATCAATGCATCCGTTCTCCGTCTTCTTTTGTACAATAACAGGGCGCTTTTCCACTGTACATCATACCATGGCGACCAGCCGCTCAAGAAATAGCTATCCCTGATCCACAGCCTCTTAGCTCGCCTGTTTTGTACATCACTGTGGTCTATCACGACAGCCCGCAGAAAGACGGTAAGGGTCAATGAACCGAGATCTGACGCGAAAGCACATAGATTGCACTTGAGGAATTGTCCTATAAAGGCGGTTCGATAGCTTGACTAAGGACATCATGCTGCGTTGCAACGTGGTATGTATGATATGATACAGTGCTGTGTGTCATGACCAATCCAAACGAGAAAACATAGTGAGTCTATACCAACATTCTTCGCCGAAGTCCGTCGTCGTGCATTGAACCAGCGCGATTGGCCCATAAAAGAGCAAGTAAGTTTGGTTCGAAAACAACCACATCAAGCAACGCAGCTGGCCGCGTCGACCCATTCATCCCAGCGGACGTCGTCGGTTCCGGCAGGAGTGTATCCAACCTGTTGCATGAGCGCCTCCGAACCCGCGCCCTCGCTGGCCATAGCAAGGGCGTTCGCTTGCTCCTGCTCCTGCGCCTCAGCCAGGGCATCTTCGATGAATAACGCGTTCTCTTCCTCGACCTCTTCCACGGTCCGACGCCGGACACGCGAGAGCACACGGTCGAGCGCAGCGAAGTGCGCATCGTCGGTCGCGAACTTGCGATGCTTCCTGCTTACGATATGCTGAAGGTGTATGTATTAGTTGCGCCGCACAGTAAGTACGGCAAATTTTAAAGACACGCACCTCCTTGAAGTCCTCGAACTTTACGCGGCAACACTCGCAGTAGCCTGGCTTGGAGGCTTCGTCGCGCTTGGGCAGCCTGAGCGTGTTCGTGCTCTTGCTTTTACGCAGGAACTTCGCCCGTTCCGGGATAGTTGTAGGTGGACCCATCGAGTTGTTGCTCGCTTCTTTGTGGGAGGCGGACGCCGAGATGGTGGCGCGACGCGACGTTGTGACCTGGTGCTGGAGTTTTTCCCTCAATGCAGGAGGCAATTGCAAAGTGCGGAAGGGGACACCAGCCGTCGAGGTCGTTCCAGTTGTCGACGTGATGCCCACACTGTTCCCAGAAGCAGCGACATACGCGCCGGACGCAAGATATCCTGAGGCATGGGCGGACTCGACGTTCTCGGCTTCACCGAACTCGGCGTCGAGGTCGACGAGACCCTCCATACCAGGATCGGGGTATGTTGCACGTCGCTGCAGATTGTTCATTGATGCGCATCGACGGAGGTCATGTTGTTGCCGCTGGTGAGCGGCTGCTATGCGCGCCTGAAGTTGGGCACGTCGTTTACGCTCCCGCTGTTTGAGTTGTGCCTTCCTCCGAGCCCTCTCCAATCTGCGCTCCTGGTCGGACCTCTCTGCCTTCTGTCGACGGCGTTCTTCCCGCTCATCATATTGGATAAAGGGGCCGCGGGCCTTTGGATGGCAGTGCAGTACAGGCCACGCGCCGCGTTCCTTCCCATCTCTGCTCTTGCTGATAGGGTACTCTGCGGTGATGATCGTCGCTAGTTCTTGACGGAGGTCTTCAACCAGGACGAAGTAACTTTCCTTGGAGAAGTAGATGTAGTCGTGGCGGCGTTGGGTTGGGTCACGCTCTGTCGTGCCATGCAGTCGTTCTGTCTCGAGCAAGCGGGCAAGATTGCGTTCCTTCGATAGCTGCTGGGCGCGCGTGGGAAGAGAGCCGGTGGCAGGTGAGATGCGAGGCGCGTCACAGCGATCGAGGATGTTATCGAGCTTGGCGGCCGACCAAATCTTCATGTTGAATGACCGTGCCTTTTGCACCAAGGAATCAACAGCACTATTGCTGGCCAGGGTGCTTTGATGAGCGATGAGATACGGCGTTCCACTGCAAGAGAGATATATCATACCGGCCCCGTAGCCTGATAGGACTGCCTAGCAGTGCGTTTGATTGACCTCCAGACGTTGCACCCGCGCCATCTTTCTTGCCTTCCTTCTCGGTATTCTCCTTGTCATCAATATCGCGAGGCGTGATGAAGTGAGAAATTTCTTTCGAGAAGAAGTCATCAATTCGCTATTGAGCGTGGCCAAGAAGTGTAATGTTTCCGGTATGGATTGGCTTAGCGTTACTTCGTGGGCATGACATTCTAGGCACTCACAGCTCCCATATAGGCGACCCTCTTCTCGAGTTGGGCTCTATCTGGGTGTGCGGGATCGAGGTCGAAGTAGAAGACCCAGTTGGGGAATGCCCTGCTGTACTTGATCTTGAACTCCTCCCTCTCCTTTTCCCGTCTCCGTTCTCTCTCCTTCTTAGCATCGGCACGCGTGAGGGCAGGTGTAGGGGACTCGTCGACCACTGCTTGAGGCGTTGTCTTGGCGCGCTTAGTACTGTGATCGGTCAGATCTACAGCAGGCTCAGGAGAGAGCGGCCTCTTGAGAGCTGAGACCTTCTTGAGGGTTGTCCGACATGGAGAAAGAGACATGCCAGTGTCGTGGAGCTGAGGTCGTGTGGCCAGCGGGTTGCGAGTGAAGGCGGTGGCCATGCGGAGCAAGCGTGTGTGATATTATGGGGCGCGTGGACTCTCCCCGGCTAGATTACGCTGCGTATATGCAAGAAGAGACAGAAAAGGGTATGAAAGGGGAACAAACGACGTGGTGGGAGTAGAGAGGACGAGGGAAACGAGGCCTGCAGGAGGTGAAGGGACGCGTGACGGAACAAATCTGGTTGATCAGACCAAACAAATAACACGTCTCTTCCACTGCGCTCGCGTTTCTCAACATCATCTAGAGACGCTTGCCGTCGTCAAAGCAATTTTACGGGTCGTCGCTGTGCTATCGCACTCAACTGCGAGACCGGAAATTTACGGAAGACCGTCAAACCCCAAGGTACTGTATGCATCTCGACGTCCGCAGCATAGTGCAATTGACGAGACGGTGAAATGGTTAGTGGCCTCCTTCCACGATTGAAGTTTTGTTACATCAATACTCTTGTACTTTGTAGACGATTATGCGAACTTTAAAGTTTCTGAACCCGGAGGAATTGGTGGCTCTCCGACCTCTTGCCAGTGCCCGTGTGCAAGGCTCTGCGCATGACTCCGGCTCTTACGGAGCGCTAGATTGCCGTGTAAACATCCCACGACGCACGTGATCGCGTTAGTCACGTGCTGCTCCCATCGCCCACGGCCCACAACTGAAGTGAATCGTTGCGTTCTCAGAAGCTATCTAAGTAGTTGTCGCGTTCTCTGCATTGCACTGCACGCAATCTACTGGAGTATGTACATGTCAAGGACATAACTCATGTTGCAGAATCAGTGGTTATTTGAGTCGGCCCGAGTCGTCCGCTTCTCGAGTCTCATGTCGCGTAGTGTCACAGAAAGGGTCACAGGATCTGGCAGCCGCCAATCGCACGCTAATGTAACATGCCACCCGAAGCCTGATGACAGAAGTACTCAGACTGTCAGACAGAGACGTTCACACTATGACTGACATCATAAATTATGGTTCCAATACAACAAACAGAAGAAAGTAGACAAGACATTGTCAGTCAATGTGAGAGACCGTGCCCAGACAATAACACAATCTAACAACTGGACCAAAAGGCCACTATGCTGAGGCTATCAGCATATTTGTCTGGATCTATATAAGCAGTTCCTATGTCATGTATTGCCACTCCAGCATGGACCATGACAGTCAACGTATGTAGGTAGTTCGAGAATATGGGCATCCACATGCTGCATTGGCAATCGGGGTTGCCACCGTATAGGCACCGTCAAGCGGACATCCTTGTGTCCGGGGTGCTGCAGGATGCAGTGCACGCCATCTCTGAGTAGGAACTGATGAACTCTGAACCTGGAAGGCTAGGAGCACGACTGTAAGCCGCACAAAGAGAGTCTTCAGTCTGTGAGCGAACAACTATATTGCATAGACAAGTACCTGTAAGCTGCACAAAGAGAGCTACAAGTACTTGGTAAGTAAACCATAGTAAGTAAGCATAGGTAGAGAGGAACTTACTCTTCAGGCTGTGAGCGAACGACAGAAGAGCAGGGGCAGAGAATGTCCTCCTTATATACAAGTCCAGAGGACGCATGAGTAAGTGAAGAAAGGAGGGCATGCGATCTACCATACGATGAGTAAGACAATGGTGCGAGTATGAGCAAAGGATTATGCGAGTATCGCGCCATCGTAGAGAACTATCTAGAGAGATCCGGAACAGCAAAGAACGCACTGGAGGGATACAGAGATGTCCGGATGCTATAGTACAAGGTGTATTGTAGAAAAGTCCGTAGAACTACCATATAGGGAATGTAGAAAGAAAGTCCATGCTGTGTAACACAGCCATCGTGTACATCCAGATCTGGTATGGCCAGTATACAAACCCGGAAGTTCAACAGGAACTTCTCTGTTGCAGGGGGTATCTCATCTTGAGGGATACCAAAAGCACATTCAAGTGGACACTTGGATACGATGGGTCCGCCGGTAGATGCAGGAGCATTGGGATCAGGAACACAGAAGAGGTCGAATGTAAAGGGCGAGTTCACGGGCTCTCCCGAAGCTGTGCGAACGAAGTCCAGACAGTGATCCCTTGACTCGGCATTGCCCAGAACCAAGCAGATGGAATAGTCGCTGTCGGGAATGGGCCTTATGAAGACCTGCGAGTCTCCAGGGAGACTTGGTTTAAGCTACAAACAGTGTTAAGATGCCTGCATGGGTGGCTTGAGCTAAAGCCGCACTCCCACCAGTGCATTCAGCGACTTCATCTAAGATCTTCTGTGCAGTCTCCATCAAGACCTTGTAGGGTTCCTCTCTAGATCAAGAGGGAACTGATGGTCGATGTAGTCCACAAAGCCGGATGGAGGTCCATCTTACTGGTCGGTGCTTAGAAGAAGTTCCCAGTCATTCCGAAGGGTGAAGTATGGGACCTTCTTGTGAGCAACCAAGGTACAGAGTTTACGCACGGTGCGCATGGAGGTAGATGGGATTATGGATAAGGATGCGAATTGGGATGAGTACATAGGAACGAGTGATTTCACGGTCTTAACATCAGGAAAAACCTCCTTTCCTAACGAGACCTAATTAGCCTCATTAGCACTAAATGAAGCCGGATAAGTGGATTATCCTCATAATCAAGGTCCAGATATCATTTCCCTTAATTAGAGTTAATTAGTTGCCAGGTAACCTTGGCTTTATCCCTTGTTATATTGGGCTATCCCACATTCATAAAAGACAAAAATATTGATTGACTAAATAGCTAATACACACGACTATATAGCGACAAGAGCCTGCTGTCTATGTCAAAAATCGAAGGCGCACAGTGAGAAATAAACACGGAGGACTGCAGAGATCTCTAAGCACAAGCAAAAGCATCCCAGGTCATAGATGAAGTCCTGCAAGACATACTAGTAGCCGAGATTGGAAGGACAAGCCAGAGGGTTCTCAGACAAACCCGGAGAGCATGCACAACTGAGCAAAGAGTGGAGAGCACATAGAGCTGAGTTCAGAGCATGGAGGGCTCAGTTCAGAGCACTGAGGGCTGAGCAGAGAGCACTGAGGGCGGAGCCCAGATGTCAGGAAGCACACAGGCTCTTGTAAGGCTCGGGAAGCTGAACAATCACTGAATGACATGTGTATAATGACATGACAGAGCCAGACAGATTCAG
Source organism: Trametes cinnabarina (assembly GCA_000765035.1). Taxonomy (NCBI): domain Eukaryota; kingdom Fungi; phylum Basidiomycota; class Agaricomycetes; order Polyporales; family Polyporaceae; genus Trametes; species Trametes cinnabarina. The sequence goes on from CCBP010000407.1 coordinate 45,236, forward strand.
AGGGACAGAGAAGGGGAATGGTAGCTGCATATTAGATGGATCCGGCAGAGCACATTGTCGGAAGCTGCAAGTATCCCAGGAGCTGGCAAGGTCGGTGATCAAAGATAAGCATAGCGTACAAGATTGTATACAAGAGTACTATTGAAGAAGTGAGCCAGGATCGACAACCAGCAGAGGAGCTTGAGAGTGCAAGTCCGTAAAAGGTTGTGTGAGGGAGAAAGAGAGTGACGTGGCAAAAGGTGCACATCTCGCAAGTCGTTCCAAGTATGAGGCACTCGTCAGCTACGAAGTGCCCTTCAGACTTGTCAAGTGCCTGCTCCAGCTCAGACGTGCACATTTGGTGTATCGCATGTTGCTCACAAAATACATGATTCCTCATCTTGAAATTCATTTCACGACACTCTGATAGTACACACATCCTGTATCACTCACTTAAAAGCGGCATCGCCTTCATTAGAGCATGATTATCAAAATTTAATACAGTGGTCTGCGTTTATTCTGACTTAGGCATAATTTATGTCTCATTATGAAGGGAGATTTTCCCTGATAAGTTCTTATTAGGCATAACACAAT
>CCBP010000407.1:45828-63853 GCA_000765035.1 Trametes cinnabarina
AGGTTGTGTGAGGGAGAAAGAGAGTGACGTGGCAAAAGGTGCACATCTCGCAAGTCGTTCCAAGTATGAGGCACTCGTCAGCTACGAAGTGCCCTTCAGACTTGTCAAGTGCCTGCTCCAGCTCAGACGTGCACATTTGGTGTATCGCATGTTGCTCACAAAATACATGATTCCTCATCTTGAAATTCATTTCACGACACTCTGATAGTACACACATCCTGTATCACTCACTTAAAAGCGGCATCGCCTTCATTAGAGCATGATTATCAAAATTTAATACAGTGGTCTGCGTTTATTCTGACTTAGGCATAATTTATGTCTCATTATGAAGGGAGATTTTCCCTGATAAGTTCTTATTAGGCATAACACATCTCATCAATTGTATTGTCACGGGAGAAGAGTACGACTTTTTGCAAACACAGGCGCGAGGCCATTTGGAGGCATCGTAAGGTTGCTGTTGTCACTTCATGATCTGCTTAGACACTGAGCATCTTCGAAGGAGTTACTCATACAACAGCCTAATACTAGTAAAGCGTTCAGAGTCGCAGCCGCAGGCCCGCAGCCGCCCACCCCCTAAATCACATGCAAGGGCACTCACTGCGTAACTACTAACTATTAGTAGTCTCAAGGCTAGCACCGCAAATTGCTCACTACCCTGACTCCTTCTCCAGCCCGGACCACAATGTCTGGATTCTTGCATCGCAGCTGAGAGTGCCGATGTATTAGTGGATGCCCGTCTGGACTCACCCATCAATAAGCAGAGCGCCACCAGTTCTGCTCATTATTCCGGATAGCAACTGCAAACTCAGGGGTCCCTTCAGACTGAACCATAATCTGCTACTTTTGAAGCTTGCGCCACCTGACATTACTATGCCTGCCTCTTCCACAAAACAAGTTCAACCTCCCAAGGTACCATCCACATTCTTATCAATACATTCTTTGAATAATTCAAATCAAGTGTTTGAGCAGAGAACTAAGCGACAACAGCAACCTTACGATGCGGCCAAACGGCCTTGTGCCTGTGTTCGCAAAGAGTCGCAGTCCTCTTCCCTGAAGCAACAATCCACAACGTGTCCTACGCTTCCTGGAAAGACCATGGTGTCAGCCATTCCTATGTACCCATCTCTATTGTCATCCACATCCATTGTCACATCGACATGCATGCGCACCATGTGCGAACTCTGTACCCTGGTTGCTGGGAAGAAGGTCCCTTACTTTACCCCTCGGAATGACTGGGAACTTCTCTTTCTCAGCACCGACAATTACAAGGGACCTCCATCCGGCTTTGTGGACTACATCGATGATCAGTTCGCTACTAGTATTGATTTAAAGCGGCAGCCCCATGAGAAGTTGATGGAGACTGCACGGAAGATTCTGGATGAAGTCGTTGAACCCACTGCACGGAAGATTCTGGATGAAGTCGTTGAACCCACTGGCGTGAGTGCAACTTCAGCTCAAGCCACTTATGCAGGCATCTGACTTCTGTTTGCAGCTCAAGCCAGAGCTCCCTGACGACCCGCAGGTCTTTGTAAGGCCCATTCCTGACAGCGACTATTCTATCTGCTTGTTTCTGGGCAATGCCGAGTCAAGGGATTACTGTCTGGACTTCGTCCGCACGGCTTCGGGAGAGCCCGTGGACTTGCCCTTTACATTCGACCTCTTCTGTATTCCCGATCCCAATGCTCTGGCGTCTACCGGAGGACCCATCGTATCCATGCGCCCACTCCAATGTGCTTTTGGTATCCCTCGAGATGAGATATCTCCCGGGACAGAAAAGTTCTTACTCAGAGATGGCGCACACTGCGTCCTGCAGCGCCCCGGACACAGGGACGTCCGCTTTACGGTGCCTATACTACGGCGGCAACCCCGATTGCCAATGCAGCATGTGGATGCCCATATTCTCGAACTACCTACATACGTTGACTGACAATGTCTTGTCTACTTCACTTCACTTCGTTGTATTGGACTCATCATGTCGGAATCTAAATATTTCTGTCATCGGATTTCAAGTACTCTAGTGGCACTTCGTAGGTTGCGTGCGCTTGGCGGCTGAAGCGCTGGAAGATTGTGACCACTCTGTGACGCTACGCGAAATGACGGACGACTCGGGCCGACTCATCAATGTGAGTTCGGTGCATGCCTGACTCCTGAGTGCCGCGTCTGGAGAAGTTCGTTGTATTCTACTCTCCTTCTTGCTGCACTTTCTGCACTGCGACGACAGGCCCCTTCACAAAGATTGGCTATAACTCGATACCCACTCTACATGGATTCATTGATACCCTTGGTCAACAAGCTCGACGTAGACGCGGAACAGGGTGAAAGTCCTCCTGGACCTCTCCCGGAGTTGTCACTGCAATTCTTTGTTCCGCGACTTACAGAGAAGCCGCAGAACCCGATCATGGATACTTTGCGAATGATACGGCTGCCCGTTGAACACAAGAAGCCCATGGAACCTGTATTGCCACGCTTGCCGGACGAATTGCAGCTTCTGGTGGAGGATGTGGCCAGATTCGCACAGGCCAAGTACGACCGTCTAGAGGACATCTGGAAACTTGCAGTATCGGACAGGGAGAGGCGAAGAGTAAGTTTGCTTACCATCTGGTGTAGTAGTGATTGTGACTGTTTCCATACAAGAATCAAGTACTATCCTGGGACGCCTTACGTCCCTGTCATAAACCCAATGTCGTGCCCTCGCCCTTTCTGTCGGAGCAAAGTAGCGACACGTTTGCATCAGCACGATATCAGTATGTCGCTCAAGATATATTACAAATGCGATGCTGCTTACGTCCACGTCTTTGTAGCGTCCGCCCGCCTCTGAACGACCCCGACGTGCAACTTATATATGTACATGTCGAAGAACTCTTTGAGTCCTTGCTGCTCACCATAAGCGGCACATCTTCTCACCTCCACATATGGAATCCAATTTCCGAGACGTTTGTTCTCAGGAAGCTAAATGGCAAGAGTCAGGGCGAGCTCGTGATTGTCGGTAAAGACGAAATTGTGAGCACAAGGTGAGTATCCATGACAGATACTGCGTGCCATTCTGAGAAGGTCGACAGCTTGCTGCGGCGGTTTCTCACAATCGGGAACCTCATGAGACGACTCGAGCTTCTCTCTGAACGTCAAGACAGGTGCGTCTGCTTGAACGACCGTATCGGCCTAAGACTAATCGCCATGACTCAGACGGTTCGGTCCCTCTATGCATGCATTCAACCACGCTATCTCCTCCATATTAGCGCACTTGCGCCAGCGTGCAGAGGCAATTGCCCCGAATCCAGATATGGTGTTCGGCATAGATGCACGATTGGCAGCACTGTGGGTACAATACGAGGATATGGAGGCTATGTTGACGGCTCTGGCAGCACTGTGCGGCCGGGTAAGCAAACCCCTTGTGGTCCAGATCCTCTCGTGCTGATGCTATTTCAGGATGAGAGTGTGACTCCTTCCGACTATCCACTCATACCCGAATCCGCGACAGCGCTCCTGTCGATAATCTACCAACACGTGGCGGATCATCTGGAACGGTCGTCCCCCCGCATTGTAACCGGTGCGCTTGCGTTTGTGCTCACCATGACTTCTCGGAGCTACTTTCAGTCCTTGTGCGCCTCCGTTGGGTACGCGACGCCTGAATCACAGTCAATGATCCTCAGAGGCCGTGCCACTCAGCGCAATGGACATCCTTGGCTGCAGTCCGGAGGGATGCTGGATGAAGTCCCGGCGGTGCAACAACAAGAGCCAGAGGACGTCCTAGACGACGAGTACCCAGACTTCATTGGGGCAGAGGTCAAAGAGCTGCTTTCTCGTGCGCGGAAGTCACTCCTGCTTCTTCGAGCAGCAGATCCTGACCACGCGCTCCTGACCGGCACTCACATACACCGGGACATCGAGTGGCTTTGGACGGATGAGCAGATACACAGCTTGATAGATGGTTTGGTTCTTGACGTGCCTTCATTGCGACAACAGTCAAGCAAGCCCTTGTCGCATGGTGTTGTGCGGGCCGCCGCTCAAAGTCAAATCTTGCAAGCGTTCAAGGTTTTCGACTTGCCTCCCGGCGAGAGTCAATCAAAACATCAGCATGACGCCGCAGTCAGTATTCTCTCGGGCTCCAACACTACATCCCCTGTTCGATCCTTCCTCGAGTCTTTTCCTCACACTCTTCCATCTTCTGCCCCTACACTCGCCCACCTGACTCGACATATCCTCAACCCCCTGGTAGCCCACGCAGCGTCTCTTTCCGGCGCGCTTGTCACCCGTCTCCTCTCGCCTGCGACGCCCTTCCACTTACACACGCATCTTGTACTACTGCGAGGATATCTTCTCCTCACGTCACATGCCTTCAAGGCTCGCCTCCAAGACTCACTCTTCACCGACGCCGAGGAAGTCTCCGTGCCTGTAGTTGGGTCGCGGACATATGCCCCTCGTGAGGTTCGAGAGAACGTACTGCGCGAGAGGCATAGATCTCGGACAGAGAGCGGGCGGAGCAGGAGCAGGGCTGCTAGCGGGTCGCAGAGTGCGAAGGCGAAGACGCAGATTCCGGGAAGACGTGCACTCGGATTGTCACCGGCGCTGACGGTAGGAGACCGTTGGCCGCCAGGGGGGACGGACTTGAACTTTCATCTGCGAACAGTCATCGTCGATTCCTTGGATGACGGTCAACTGCATGGGGTTGCTGACGTCGACGAAGAGGTGGACGAAGTAGAGAAAGCGCGGAAGAAGATCCTGGAGGAAGGGGAGTGGCGGCTTGGGTTTGCGATTCGCGATCTAGGGACGGGACGAGAAAAGTGGCTCAATCCCCTCTGTAAGTCTCCCCATTGAATATCGTGTTCACGTATTCACTCGTCCTTCTCTCAACGTAGCTATAGAGTACGTCTCGAGATTCACGTCAAAGATGCACACAGGGTTGCTGATCTATTCTTACTAGGGCTCTGGACTTCCTCTATCTGCAGTATCAACCTCCTCACCCTCTCGATGTGGTCATCACTCCAGCCGTACTCTCTAAGTACCATCGTATGTTCGCCTTCAATCTCCGTCTTATGCGCGGTAAGTTACCATCCTTACCCTCAAACGGTGATTTCTAATGAATACTATGACTAGTGGAGAACGTCGTCCGGACACTCTTCCGGCTCACGCGTAAAGCCGCGACTCCGCTCTTTCCTACCATCACGCCATCCGATAAGCTCCTTCTGCGCTGTCGCTTCGTGGCCCACGGGTTCATCATGGGCCTGTCATCATATGTGTACGACATCGCTATCGGCAGCCATATGGACGCATTCCTTGCCCGCCTCTCTGCCGCATCTGGCTCCGCGCTTCCCAATCTCACAGAGTCCAACGGCCTTAGTGCAAGCACATCACGGCTCACCGCGTACGAGCGGCAGTCTGCAGTGTTCGCCGACGTGTTCGAGCTCGCAGACCAGCACTCCCGGGTGTTGGACGACGTTCTGAGCTCCTGCTTGCTCCGCTCAGGCCAGAAGGCCGTCGGGGACGTTCTCCGACAGTGCATGGAACTCGTGCTCGAGCTCGGCATCCTCGCTGGAGACCTGAAGGACGGACGCCTAGAGGAGTACGAAGCCGCGCCCGCGCTAGAAGAGCTGTGGGGCAAGTTTCGCGCGAAGATGACTACTTTCGTGAGTGTGCGACTTTGGTGCCACCGGTCTGAGAAATGGCCGTGTAGTCGTGCAGGGTGCTCATTGATGATGACCATGGTGCAGGTGAAGGTGCTGAAGGCGTTGGTCGGGAAGGAGGCAGATGCGTCCGGCGTCGTGATGAGCGATATTCCGCTGCATATGATGCAGGCGCATAGGAATGTCTCGGGCACGACGGCGAACCTGCATCAACTTCTTTTGAGACTGAATATGTCGGGTTGGTGGACGAAACCGACTTCCTCCGAACGTGCATACTGACTGGGGTCTGCCGGAACCGTCGTAGAGTTCATGTGGAACATTTGGACTGTACAGTTGAAACTTGATACAATGTGACTTCGTATTCGATTCGACTGCTGTTGTGTACATAACGATGAGTGGATGACAAAGCTAAGACTACTGGCTACTGGTATACTACAGATGGGAGACGAGGGTTCTACAACTACTTTGCGTACCTAGATCCGGAGATAGAGCACTGTCATGGTATGCATGTATGCATGAGGGTTCCGGAACACGAACATGTCGAGAATGTGTGACTATGAACAGGGCGAAGACAGAACGATGCGAGATATGGACATAGGCGATCAAGTGGAAAAGATGAGCACAGGGAAAATGAGCATGATAGTGTGGCGAGCATGTTGAACAAACTGAGAATAATGAGTGAGAATAATGAGAGAGAATAATGAGGTGGGGAAGCCGAATGAGAGAATAACGGCGACAATGATCAAACAGGAGAACGACGTGCACGACGACGTCTTAGTCCTCTTCAGCATCCTCGAAGCCAATGACGGCGACACGAGCAGTTTGTCCGCAGGCCTTGGCTTCCCTGGCTATGCGCGCCTGCTCGCGTTCATAGATGGCGCGAACTTCCTCCTCACGAACGTCAGCGGGGTCATCCTCTACTCCGAGTCCGAGTCCGCGAGCGACCTCATCGAGGCGAACCCCGTCGACGAACCGGGCTTCCTGGGTGCTCTGCAGCGCGCTAGCGAATGATGCGGTGCGGCCGAATGCCTTCTTGCCTGATTTGCGCGGCGTCGATGGGGTGTTGCCAAATGATGATAACGCCAGAAGACCGACAACTTCGAGCACGCCAGCCAGGTCGCCGAACTCGCTACGGGAGACCGCAGTGAACACGCCGTTCTCGGCCCGGCTCAGGAGGGCCGAGTAGTACGAGTGAAGCTGGCCGAGCTCGAAGCTTGTCTGCTTGGGTAGGGAGGCTTGTAGTGCGGCCGCGGAATGGGAGCGCTTCACGGGGGTACGAGGAGGCGACGGCGATGGGGACGATCCACTAAGCGGAACACCCACTTCAGCCGACTTGACCGCCAGCAGCATTGACAAGAGCACGAGGCGTTGCTGGAGACCGAGTTCCCGAACCTTGGAGACAGTTTCACTGTCACTGACCTTGCGAGTGACGGTGGCGGACGACGAAGGGGCGGGTGCAGGTGTAGTCTTCCCGGCAGGAGCATAGGCTTTCAGAGCGGCTAGAATGTGGGAGGGTGTCACCGAGGGAGTTGGAACATTCAAAGGATCGGTCGATGTTGTTGCAGTGATTGCAATGTCGATGGCTCCACGTAAGACCTCGAAGACGGCACGGACGTCGCCGGTTTGCGCAGCGATCTTCTTCGACAGCAGGGTCAAAGTCGGCAAGGGTAGGAACTTCTTTGCGCGTTCCACGCAGCCCGAGTCTTCCCCCTGCGAGAGAGGAGCCAACCTCGTCCAGAGGATATCCAGGAGCTGCTCGGGAGTGTAGGGAGAGAAATGCAGGGTGTCAACGCCAAACATAGACCGGATGGCGAATGTCGTGCAAGACGACGACGTCAGCGTGTGCGTATTCGCGATGCCAATCAACCTCAGGCATGAAGAGTAACTGTTGGCGAGGTTGAACAGGGGGGTCAAGGCTTGAGATGACGATGCAATGTGATCAAGCTCGTCAAGGACAACAATACTGAGAATAGAATTAGCATGACGCCTAGTAGATGGATCGGACAAAACTTACCACTTGCACTCCGAAGCCATCAAAATGTTCTCGATAGCCTGCTTGGGAGACGTCTTCGCCCGCTTCACCCGACTGGTGGGCTTACCGGTAGTTCCCAAAGTTTCAGCGAGTCGTTGCCAAAGCACGTCGACGCCATCCAGAGCCATACAGTTCACGATTAGTACCCGAGTACCCTCCGCCTGAAACTTCGTATCCAACGAAGCAAGCACAGCATTGACAAGAGCCGTCTTGCCAGTACCAGGAGAACCCGAGACATACAGAGTAGAGGGGCCTTCAGGGTCGATATGCGAAGCGAGGAAGCCAATGATGAATGATTCAATTCTTTGCCTCTCAAAGGCACGTCCCGCGAATTGGGGAGTATCGTTGCAGGTAGGTCGGAGCAGAGCACGAGCACGAACATGGATCGGCAGTAGACTTGTTGGGGGAGTAGGGGGCGGTGTGGTAAGAGACAATTGAGCAAGGCAAGACGCCGGCGTGTCCGCCACAGCGGCAGCGGTTCGCAGGTCGCTGGCAGATGCGTATCTGCGAGGCGCTAGTGGCGACATCAACATCAGTCGTGGCATCGATGGTTGAGACTTACTGCTGGGAGAGCGCATGGAAGCCCCCGAGACCATAGTGCTCGTCCGCCTCACAGAGCGGGTGACACGGGAGCTAGGGGATCCATTGATGGGACGGAGGATGAAGGGAGGAATATTCTCCTTGTTGTGATCTCCATCAAGGAGCGTTGTTGTCGTCTTTGCGCGCTTTGGGTTAGGTGTTGAGTCGGGAGTGGGCAAAGCCTGTGTATCGTGCAAGTCGCAGACGGCATCTGCATCCAAAGCCTCGACGTGTGCAATCTGGTGGGACCTCTTCCCCAACACAGACCCTACGACCTCACGTGGGGCATTCATCTTCTACAACGTACGACTATACCAGCACCCAAAGACAAACAACACACGCGTCTTCAGGACGCGATGGGGGGCAGGGGAGTGAGGAGGAGGGGGAGGAATGGTTGTGGAAGGAAGGGTGAGACGCGCGAGACAAGCGCTTATGACGGCCGGGACGCGGTTTGAAACTCCGCTCCAGTCAACGAGACGCGTCGACGCGACAACACGTGACCGACGCGTCGCGCATTATTGGGCGCTTATGACACCGCGTGCACCCGGCGACGCGTCTATGCTGGGGCCAGGACGTATTGCGTCCGCAGCACTTTCCCGTGGCGTTAATGCGGGATGTGGAGGTCCGCCTTCCTCATGAGCGAGCTCAAACACGTCTGACCCACATTCCATGCTCACGCCAAGTCTTACTCGGCCGGCGTGCCGAAAGCAGTCATTATGCGCTTGAGGGTGCTTCTTTCGAGGCTATGCCGTTTGAACGTTCACGGTATATACGGTGGGTCCTCGCACATCGCGCAGCTCGTGCGAGTCGTGCAGTCCCACCATGCAGTCGCGCCTCCCATTGCGCTCCATTGCCGTTTCTCTCTGGGTCTTGCTCGGAGTCCGGGCAACGCCAACATGCAGCAGCTTTTTTCAAGCTAGGTGAGTCTGCCAGGAAGTTCGACACCCTCTTCGACGTTGCTGAGTGTCATGAAGGGGTGATGATGGTGACGACGGAAACGACGGCGACAACGACAACGGAGACAAAGGGAACAACGTTGGTAGCTCCAGTCAGCACCGATTTGGATGCACCAATAGCAATGGCATAAGCAAAGGAGCTATCGCTGGGATCGTCATTGGTTGTCGTAAGTACACTGTGAACAACGATGAGGACAACAACTCACTCGAGTGCTGCAGTGGCAGTACTTGCCCTCTTGGCTCTTCTGGCCTGGTGGTGCATGCGCAGGAGGCGCGCGAGGTCGAACCAACGCCTCGATATTTTCGCTTCCTCTCTACCTGAGGCAAAGCCGGAGGTGCCTACGACTCGAAGCCATTTACAGTCCGCACCTGCCCCGATGCTCGGTTCGCCGATAGCACCTGATCCTGTACGTGGAACCGCGAGCACGGTAGGACAGCAGCAAGACCGACTACTCAATAACGTTCCCCCTGGCCGTCCGTCGGTGGAGTTCTTAACGCTCCCCAACCCATACGAACGCGACGTACCCCCAATGCCGCCTCCGCACGACAACATCGCATCACCGACCTCTCCGCTCTCGCATCGAGCGTCTGCGTACACGAATCCCTCGCCGAGCTCGCACTCCCACACGTACACGGTAGTGCCCTCAGCGTGGCCGTTCGAGGACAGTTCCGAGGCTTTGCTGTCGCGTGGTCCTACGCGGGCGTCGCACCTCACAACGTCTTCTGGCCTCCACGAGGATCTGGTTGGGTACCAGAAAGCCCTCGAGGCTCACCATCGGAAGGAAGAAGAGGATGTCGCGCAAGGGGAGGGAGGTAGCAGTCAGGCAAGAGCCGTCCCGGAGGATCCTCCGCCTATCTATCCTGGTAGGGAGTAAATGCAGCTCGCTCACATACGTGGGAGACATTTTCTTAGACCCTTCGCACGCGCCGTCCTCTGAGCTTGCCATCTCGACGGACTATATATCTATACCCGCAGGCAGATAACGCAGCAAAGTGGACATTTTGAGAAGCAGGACGTTAATTTCTTCGGATTGCGCTACTTACATGAAATCGTTGCTTATCAATGCGCAGCATTAGGAGTTGAAAAACGAGGACGAGGCGTGTACGAGTACTTACTCACGGTCCGTGCAGAGTCGGGTTTTACTCACGAATCTTGAGGAGATCCAGTCCTTCGCGGATCCGTATGTCCCGCTACAATACATGCAGTGGAGATCTTGGCCACCAAGTAACGAAGGAGAGGTACTCCTGCTTCACCCGCACCCAGGTTTCGGCCCGCCACAAACTCCGCGGTGTGAATCGTAGATCCGAGGGCATTCAGGACCTCTATCTCGGCCTTGCGGCGCGTGAAGAGCATATGCTGCAACTCTTTCCTGTAAGAAACAAGTTTAGCCATGGGCTTTGTGGAGTCCCCAAACAAAGATTTAGATTGCACGAACTGACCGCCAATGAACAGGGGTGCTCTCCCTCCGTAATAGGACCCGTGCCTGCGAGGACAAGTACGGGACGAAGACCATGAGGGCTAGTGCAGGATCTCCTATGTGATCATAACCTGCCTTCTTTTCGTCGTGCTTCGTGATCGGTATCAATGCGTCTCTTTGTATACCGAGCCTAGCGACCGATCAGCATAGAACGAGGCTGCGCATAAAGGCAGATCGGAACAGCCATCCTTACCTGGATAGTTCACTGGACCATAGGCCGAGCCACTGGATTCGCTCCGCGGCCAGGTGGTCTTGCTCGTGCCGCATCCGCCTGCTGCCGTATGTATATACGGACAGAATGTCGATGCCGTACGCATCGCCATCAACCAGGGCTAAGATAGGGATGCTGCGACTTCTCCTTCAGCGTTCTCCGACTGTGGATGGAAACATGCCGCACCGTTTGGGGAGGTTTGCTGACAGAGTTTTAACGAGCTGTCGAGTAGCAACATCCGGATAGCCCTTTCCCTATCGCATTTCGCATGAGTAGGACCAGAAGAGCGCCTGTGCCGCCATGAGCCGCCTACTGTGATGATCAGGCCGTTGCCCGGGATAGCAGGGTGAGTGCCTAGGCGGAGTCTACACAGGGTCTGGAAAACAGCCTACTCGGAGCATTGTCAAACTCCCTGTAGGATCCTTGCGCGAGGGTTCTGAGCTGACCTCCTTTTCGACAACCAGAACCCACGCCAAGTCGCCCTCAACTTCGAATCGTTCTATATCCTCTGAGGGAGGTATCAGGGTAGGCTATAATATGAAATTCTAATCATCCTGTCCAGACCTCGGAAGACATTTTACGTACCTCGCTCTCGCTCACGACTAGGACCTCGCTGGAGTGCAGATGTAGGCGAAGCCCTGCGCCGCAGACAAGTCCCTTTGACGACGAACGCTGATAACCAGAAGTGAGCTGATTTTACCGATCTGCAGCGCTATGGAGTGCAGACGTGCCACGTTCAGATCCGCGCGTGTGAGTTGGAAAGTCGCCGCTATGTCGTCGACCAGCTATGTACGGTCTGCTCTCAGCTGGAATACACATAGGACCATGCTGGGAACACTGACACCGTCGACTGTTGCTTGTGACCCGAACAGCTCAACGTCCTTGTAGTACAAATCTCTGACGTGTATTCGCCATTTATCTTGGTAGTGGGAGAGAACGGGACCACTCACCGCTTGGTGGTCGGTATGTCAGTTGCCAAAGCTTCGTGCATGAGGTCGAACGTTCTGAACAATCGCGCTGTTTCAACGGCTGAGCATGCGCGACCTTTTGCAGGTCAGTGACTGGTGAAATCATTACCGAAGGGACGGGCGCTCGGGCCTCTGGACCTTCGTGGCATCTCGAGAGCTCGCATGGATGTATCACTAGAGTATCACCACGTTGCAGTTCAATTCGCCGCAATGCATAATATATACTCACCCATAATGTTCTTTGCGTCTGTCTGCCAGGCGGAGCACAATCTTCTTGTAGCTCGACTTCTTGCCGCCCCCCTCACTATATGCGCCTGGGTTTCGAAGCGCACCCAGAAGTTGTGTCAAAAAAGACAAAACTAGGTATTCTACGTGGTGCATCGCCTCGTCGCTGCAATGACAGGGTGGCTCAAACGAGCGGTCGGCAGAGAAAGAAACCGGAATCGTACTGAATGTCTGAATCCTCGGTATCCTCTGCCTCTTCAGTTTGATTGAGTTCTTGGTACTCTGAGGCATCTTCAGCGAACTCAAGCTCGCCTAAACGAAGCGATGATTCCCTCGGCGCATACACCTCATCCTCTTCTTCGTCTGAGATGGCAAGTGGGAGGTCTAGGTCGTTGTCGTCAGAATCGTGCCATTTCGATGCTTCGGCTTGTTGGAAGCTGTGTGTATGCTCTGAAGGCTCGGCATGATGCATTTTTGGATTCTCGTCAGTAGTATCCGGTTCAAGAGCCTGGGGCAGAGCTCGAGGCAAAGCGCTCTGAAGGTTGGTGCAAAACGAAGCCGGAGTACGTACGGCACAAGGATGTTGCGTGAAGGGATATACGTGATCATGCCCTGTCTTCCCAAGAACAGCAACGTGGGGCACGGATAGCCCTGTGACATTTGATGAGACACATGTCGAACTAGTCGGAGCCGTCGCACCAACTTGCAGACGATTCCACGTCTGGCGGCAGTTTGCGGACGCGTTGTGTCACGCGTGACTGTACGCGTCATTTCACGCTAGGAACGGCTTTCGCAGATTCACACCAACTCGTAGTGAGAACAAAGGACTGCTCACAAGAACTATTGGCCGCACCAAGCCGCACGCAGACACGAGACTACCTCAACCCCAATTCTTTACGTGCACCTCGAACCAGGCGGGGAGCTGCCTCCAGAAGGCTTCCCGCACTGCTTGCACGACCGCCAGATACTCCAGGCGACAGGCTTCGCAGGCTCGGTGGGACGCCTTGTTCTCCACGCCCGGCTGGTCATCGCGAGTCTGCATGACGATGCTGTCCGAAATCGTGAAGAGGGGGTCGTGGCGAGAGGATGCCATGCCGTTGACATTGCGGATGAGCTCGAATGTCACGCTTTCAAACGCCATTTGGCATGTGCGCCTGACCGAGGGCTGGACTTCATTGCGATGAAGGCAGTTGACCGAAGGCCCCCTGCCCTCGAGCTCGGTGACGATGAAGGTGGAGAAGTAGCGCGAGCAGTGCTCCTTTCCGCGGAGGACCTTGCCGACATCGTCGTCGTTCAGCTGGTGGCGAACGCCGTCGGCATCGAGGAAGCCGTCCATGAGCTGACTGGGAAGACAGCGTGACAGGTCGTAGAAGGCGGATGGCAGTATGTCGTAGGCCCCGACTTCTCGCGCAAGGTTTATAACAAGGCTTGTTGACACAATGTCAGCACAACAGATTTACTACGCATGTTTGCTGGACGTACAGAGGATGGGGCATGATAGCGCGCGGCTGATATTCACCACCGGCAGTAGTGGCAGCCTTTTCTCGTGTCTCCCACATCCGCAACGAGGTCGGCCAAGCTGCTGACAACTTTCGAAGGGTGTTCTCGCGTAGGAGTGATACCTCGTACTTGGTTGACAACCTCAGGATGGCGGACCTGACTGCGAAGCCCTCCGCGGCACTGTCATATGACAACCTGCTTGACGTTTTGGTAAGTATACTGTTCTGAATGCGCCCGAGTGTTTTCGTACCCGCAGAGTGCTCGGAGGAAATGAACGAAGTCTTCAGCCCGGTCGTCAAGGATCATAGCCACAAGGCCGTCTAGCCTAGGGGCGCGGTCCGGGTCAAGTTCCTCGATGCGTCGCCCGAATACCTCGGAGTGTCGACTGAGAATGCCGCGGTGGACGATAAAGTAGTGCTTCCCAGTGACTACCGCTAAATTCCCGTCCGGGAAACATAGTTCAGGATGGCGAGTGGGAATTATGTGCTCCTGAGGAGGCGTCGCGTGTCTGTTGGAGCTGAAGTCGGTGTCCATGAAGGCAGCGGCGAAGGAATCAAGTCAAAACGGTACGCCTCCGTAAATCTGTAGCCATGTAGAAGTGTATCGCAGGTCAGCCGTCATCGAGGCTGACTGGATCGATGGCGGAGGTCGATGCCAGAACCCGGCAGGATTCCAACGAAGACGATGTTGATGATTCGCTGGAAGTATTGGTGGCATGGCCCCGCCGGTCAGTCATTCATTTCTTTGCTAGTCTACGGTACATAGCAGACTGCAGCTCGTGATCACACGACCACGCTGGCAACAAGGAGCCCGAGGAGATCTGTCAATGAAGTGTTGGACATTCAACCAGAGTAAGTGTGGACGCCGTGAGCGGCTCGGCATTGAGTTGAGTCCAGACCGAATGCATGTAATCAATTGCAGCGCGGATGATGAACGTGAACGCCTCTACACAACCACTTGTCGCGGCCCAGGAGTCCTGGCAGGAGGAGAGGCGGAGAGGAGGACAGAGAACAGATTGATAAGAACTGACTACGCTACATGAATAGCTCAGGTAAGCAGGTTATTACCTAATACCTCGTCAGCTCGTTGTAAGGTACTGTACGGCGAAACAAATCATGAAGAAAGGAGATAAGATAGATGGGACGGGAGGGAAATTATTGTATGCTGTTGACGGGATGGTGTTGTAGATTAACGACGAGCTCAGAGAGGAGTCCCTAGGCGCCAGATTGATGATGGCGAGGCCCGTCGCAGTGACGTGAGATGAGCTTGCGTGGGAATGGGACTCGACCCCAGCTCGCCCGCCCACTTCCTCTTCAACGCCGACCATCTCCTCCGCTCACAGCTTGCGCGTCCTTCTCCCCGTATTTGCCAACACATAGGACCTCCCCCCGCCAGCACTTGAACATCAGTATGCCTGAAACTATCACCACGACCCCACGCCTGGTGCCCGGCGCGCCTCCCCCGCCTCCTGTATCAAAGTCGGCGAAGAAGAAGCGCAAAGCCGGCACGAAAAGCAAGGAACCGCAGAGCGAGACGGAGTCCCACGTTGTGGTCCCTGATACTACCACCGCCGCGCTCATTGAGAAGGCTCCTGAAGAGAAGGATGTCAAGGAGGGCGCGGTGGCACCTCAGCTTGTCGCCCAGACTTCTGAGGAGCCTCCGTCCCCTGTGGAAGTCAAGCCCAGTCCGATCGTGGAGATGCTCAACAAGCGACTGAAGGCTAATGGCAAGAAGATCGTAAGTATTGTAACATCAGCTGCAGCATTGTTCTTCCTTCGGGCATGCGAGGACTACGTCATGCCTGCTGGCAATCGTTTCGCGGCACGCCTCGTGTGGAGTATGTTGTACTGAACGGATCAATGCTTTAGACTCGGATACAAAACTATCAGAGCCTGCCTCCTGAAAAGCTCAACGACGACCAGAAGCGACTCCTGAAGACCCTGCCTCAGCTAGAAGCGGTTAGCGAGGCATTGGATGAAGTCAAGAAGGCCATTGAGGTTAGCATTCAGCATCAGGGCGCTAGGTAGCTTCTAACACGTTTGGAACAGGTGCACGAAGCGGAGCTTGCCCATGAACTCGCATTGCAGAGGGCCGAAGCCGCTAGGCTGGAAGCTGAGCGGATACGGGAAGCCGTTGTTGCCGCGCAGGTTAGTGGCTCAATGCTTGGAGACTGGCTGAATCACTGAAAGCGTTTGTCAAGGCCGAGTACCTCGACAGGGCCGCAGAGCTTGTTACTTTCTTACGACTACAGTCGGCACTAGCCAACCGGTATCCTGCCGTCCTTGACCTGAACTTGAGCGAGATAGAGAGCCTTGCTATCAACTCCATAGCCGAGCATCTCTTGCACGAGGATATTTCGGTGAAGAGAGATCTCATTCGTTCGATCTTTACCGGAGAAGGCGAACACGGGGGCGTTCCATGTATGTGCTCCTTTGACTTCGTTCTTCTGGTGTGCTCATATCGCGGGTAGTCTCGCGCATCATAGAGATCAAGGAGCAGTTCCTCAACCCTCCTCCAAAGGAAGTCCAAGAGGCACCAGAACCGACCGAGCCCGTCTTCGTTGCGAAAGAAGTCGAAGCACCTATCGGAGGCCTTCCTTCCACCATTAGTTCTACTGGAGCTATCAACTTTATCTTGACTGATGAGCTTGCCGAGGCTGAGGCTGAGCAGTCGGTGGAAAGTGCGGAGTGGGTTGATGTGCAAGGGCAGCCCGAACCTGAGCAGCCTGCCGAGGTCGAGATCACAGAGACAATCACGGAGGCGCAAGTCAACGGGCACACACTTGTGGAAGAGTCCGTTACTGTTAGCACCACGAGTGAGGTGAGTGCGGTGTGCCTTATGTGCTCAATCAATCGCCCATGTTGAAATGCATCAGGTGCCCTCTTCAGGCTCGCTTAACTGGGCAGACGAAGATCACAATGAGCTACCCTCCCTTGCAAACCTTCAGGCACATTATGGCACTTCGACGGAGACATCACCGGCACCTGAGACTCCCCGGGGCAATGGCTCAATACCCTTGGCTCCTGGCACCCCTCAGGCCCAGGCTCAAGGTCAGCTAGTCGACGATGAAGGCTTCACACAACCGCACAGAGGGCGTGGTCGCGGTCGTGGTGGTCATCGAGGCGGTGAGCGTGGCGGATTCCGCGGTGGATTCCGCGGCGAGCATCGGGGCGACCACCGTGGAGGGTATCGCGGAAGCTTCCGCGGCGGCGACCGGGGTGGTGAGTGGATTTGTTGTTGAGTAAAGCTACTCCAACTCACAACTATCCCAGGTTTCCGCGGTAGGCCCGATGGTGAATGGCGCGGGCGTGGTGGCGGCAGGGGCCGCGGACGAGGTGAGCTCATTCCTGGCCTCGTCTTGCTGAGGCGATCATCTAGAACACATCTGTCAGGATCACACGAGCCTCGCGGCGGCGCACCTCCCGCGCAGGCGTAATAGCGGCCTCTGGCTGCTTGATAGTGAGAGAGTTGCAAAAGGGCAGATGGTGGTCACTTCAACGGACTCTGATTCACTCTAGTATGACTGCCGCCCAGTCGCTCGAACCTCTTGGACTGTGTGTAAAAATGTTGTTTGGCGTATGCAGTGCTCTCCGCTCTAGTACTACAAGACTCCTCATCCAAACAGGCGTTGTTGGGCAATAGTGGCTGAGCCGAGGAACGACCGTTCATATCGGAAACAGTGCCACTTCGCCACGTGGGTAAAATAGCAGCATGCGCTAGTGGATGACTTTCCCGTAAGCTCCTAAATCTAGAGTTGCAGGTTCTAGATTTAGACGCCCACCAAAACAGGTAGGTAAACTGAGATCCGACGTGAGATTCAAAGTCAGTCGGCGCAGGCGCCCGATTCTAAACCTTAAGATCTAGAAGGGGGGTCCGACCCCCCCTTCTAGATTTAGAGTGAGCTCTGCACGCTTCAGAATGGAAACTGGGGGCTGCAAAACAGGCAGGTGTGTAGGCGCCAAATCACAAAATTTCCATCTTTGCAAGGAGGAGCGGGCGCTCGAGGTTGCTGAGTCAGCAAATTGGAGGTGGGCGCTTGTTTGTGGCTCTCATTGAAACTCCGAATCGCATAACTCCGATTTAGAAGCAACTCTAGATTGAGACTGTTACGGGAAGTCATCCAGTCATGCAATGCGGGGGAGGGACAGGCGCGCGTCGCGTAGTGTCACTGTCGCGTCTGCTCAGCTGACCACCCGGTCAAGCCACCGCGTCCATGTTCCGGAAGGCCGAGCATATGCAGTAGCCTCCCGCTCCTCCTCCTCCTCCTCCTCCTCGTCCACGTCGTCTTTCCTCGCTCTCTGATACATCGTTCTCGACATGCGATTCGCGACACGCTCACTCCGGGTCGCGCAGAAGACCCTGGCCGCAACCGGGCGGAGGTCCTATCACCCCTCCGTCCTGCCCTCGCTGATCTCGACGTCTTCGCCAGAGTTTAAGGCCAAAGCCGAAGCTATA
>CCBP010000408.1:0-30377 GCA_000765035.1 Trametes cinnabarina
ATAAGGGAATGATCTTGCAGTCTCGAGGGATAAATCCTGGTTTGAGATCTATTGCATGATCCCATGGCCTTGATATTGGCATTCGTTCGGCAGTCTTCTTCTCGAAGATGTGACGGTAATTTGTAAGTAGGATGGGAGAATGTCATCAAGATTTTTGACAGGTTGGTTTTCGTGTGCTCGAACTGCCAAATTGGTAGACATTGTTGTTTTCCGGATGATTCTTGTGGGAGGTGGATTGTGGAGATGCCATAACGCCGTGATTGCTACATTAGGAGTTTCGTCCCATCGGTCATCGGTGTCTGGGTCTGGTGCCGTTCTCTTGATGTATTGTCCCACTGCCTCAGGATCTTGAATCTCGCTACGAGGTAGTCCCCACATTGGAATTCCTGGTGGTGGGTCGTGTTTGGTCTGATATTCGCGTATCTTCTGCTGTTTTTTGATAATTTTTGGGTCAAAGTTGAATTGTCCAGTTACCCAGTCAACCTTCGGGTTGTATCGTCGGATCCATGGCATTCCTAGAATTGCGTCGTCTCTTCCGAGGTCTGCAACATAGAAATTGGTTGGCAGGGGGTGTCCTCGAACGACAAAATTGGCTTCAACTCGATGTGTGACTGTTCCAATGGTATTGACACTGTCGTCCGCATTTCTAAACCGGATTTCTTTAGGAAGCTTGATGGTGGGTAGGCCATATTGCTGTACAATTCTTCGATTGATGATAGTTGCATCCGCGCCTGAGTCAAACAAGGCTCGAATCCCGACGACTTTGGAGCCACATTCCACGTAACCTGGGAGAAGATAGGCTAGTCTTCGTTGCTGTCCCAAAGTTACAAATGAAATGGTGTAGTTCCAGCTACTGGACGGTACTGGCGTCGAGTCAGTCCGTCCGTTCAAAAATCCAGTCCATCATCCAGTCCGACGGCGTTGAGTCCAATATCAGGGTCTCCATCATCCTCAGCATTGCTTTCTTCCTCTTGTTCGACAGCCCGCGTCTTTGGGTTGTTGTTGCGTTTGGCAGGGCAGTTTGCAGCTCGATGCCCAACTTCCCTGCAATAGAAACATTTGTTCTGCTTGATGAGTTCTTGGCGTGTCTTCTGATCGAGTTTCCCTGTCGAAACTGCTCGTACTGTTGCCTCCTTAGGTCGTGGGAGATTAGTTCGTTGGATACGGCGTCCTTGGGAGGTATCAACTGCTCGATTAAGGAGGTAGGCCCGATTCAGTTGAATAGCGCGATCCATCAACTCATCCATGTTTGATGGTTGTGGATAGGTGAGAGCGATCTTGTCGCGAAGGAATCCTGGTAACTTCGAGTTGTACCAGGCCATTTGGGCATGGTCTTCGGTGATGTGTCCTTTGATGAAGAGGTGGAGGATCTTGGCGTTGAACCTGTCAAGTGGTTCTCTCGGGTCGTATCGCAGTGTGGCTAGCTGAACCGCAGCAGTTTGGACAGGATCCTGCTCGCCGAAAACCATCAAGAAGTCTTCTCTGAAGTGTTGCCATGTTCCAAAGCCTCGAGGGCGCCTGTCTTCATCCAGTCGTTGCGCGGCTTCAACTCTGGCTTCAGCCCACCATCGGGTGTCTCCCCGAAGGTAGGAAAGGGCTGTGACGACCATGGATTCGTTGTTTGGATAGTCATTGGGTCGGCTGCGGAATAGGAGATAGAGATCGGCGAGGAATTCATTGGCCTTATTGCGATCTCCTGTGAAAACGTCGGGCTCTTTGACCTTGCTCTTGTGCCCTACGCCTTCTTGGGGTTTCGGAGGGTTGGGTTGGCCTGTTCCTGTGTTTGGCCCTCCTCCGCCTCCTCCTCCGCCTCCGCCTCCTCCTCCTGGTTCGTCGGGTCCACCCGATCCACCCGATCCACCTGGTTCTTCGCTTCCGGGTCCTCCACCTTCTGGTTCATCCGGCCTTCCCGGTTTTTTTCCCTTTATCTCCGTGTCCTGAGGGTTGTTCTTCTTCTTCCCTATCACCTCTTGGAAATGCTGCAGACCGGAACGCAGTTGCTGAACTGGTCCAGAACTGTGGCGGTCTTGGTCCTTGAGAGACCGACATTGTGTCTTCAGTTTCTTCTATGTCTTTTCCTTGAATAGGTGATGTGCTTTGGCTATGTTCGCTTTCAGATATGGCCGTGGCAAATGGCTGAGGGATAGTTGGAGATGGTAGTGATGCTTGAGGAGATATCCGAGGGGTGGTGGTGGCGGGAACTGGGGGTTGGATAGATGGAACTTGTGAACTAGTGGGTGCTGTGTGGGATAGATCTTGTCCTTGAATAACTGGATCGTTCTTCTTCGGAGGAACGAGATTCAGACTTTGTGCCTTCTTTGCTGCTATTACAAATCGATTGGGGCAGGGTTGCCTCTCGCAGAGAGAAATCTTGCCTCTGTGGTTCTCGTAGTTGTCTTTCGAACTTGCGCGGTTGAAGTAATGGGGGAGTCGATAGCAACGGAGGTCGGCGTCGCCCTGGTTCATTGACCTCTCTTTACAGAGGGTAGAAGTGTGCCGGTCCGTGAACGTTTGGGGGAATTTGCGCTATCCACTCTCCGATGAGTACCCTTGTGGTTGCCAAGTGGTGTACTCTGTCAGCGTAAAGTCCAAAATTGGGGTGGCCTGCGTGGCTACTAGAGAGAGCTTGAAGTGCGTTGTTGAGGTTGACTTCCACCCACTCTGGGAAATGAAGAGTTCGGTCACCAGGGGCGGGAAGGGAGGTTGACCTCGAATGTGTCGAAGGGCTTGTAAGAGGTGCCAGGCCGCGTCTTGAAGATGGAACAAAGCAAAACGATCGATGGCTTGATCGTTTATGTTGTCTTCAAATAGTTCTCGAGCAAAGTTATGACCGTTGATAATGTTCTGTTCAAAGCTTTGAACACGTTCTTGTTCTGTCGGTGATTGAGCCGGTTGTTCAGGGAACTCTTCCTCGAGTTCGTCGTCAGCGAGGGCTCCGGATTGAACTCGTTCGTTCGGGTTCCAAAATTCGTATTCAATAGGCGATGGAGTCGGGTTGCGTGGTCTGGGCGGTGGAGTGACTGGGTAGATGACTTCAGACTCGTCGGAGTCGCTATAGTCGTTTACCAGAGAGTGCAGACGGTTCTCCAGGGTGGGCAGGTTTCGGTCTCGTCGGAATAGGGCAGGTAATCGTCGGACTACCCTCCTCAAGTGTTGGTTCCTTACACCGTTACGAGGTGAGGAATCCAGAGCTTTGATCTAATGTTAGGATAATCCCTAAGTTGTAGCTGTCGAGCGCACAACTAGAGTTATAGGAGAGAACAGAGTGGTGATTGGATTCGAGATATGAACAGGAGATCAAAGCTGGGGCTCTACCGGTGAGCCCCCTGGGGTTTATATACAGGTTAGGTCGAGTCATGCGCAGCATGAGTCATTGTCCAATATGAGTCGATAGGAGTCATAACGAGTCAAGAGGAGTCATAAAGAGTATAGATGAGTCATATCGAGTCAGGAAGGAGTAAAAATAGATATGGAGTCAGAATGAGTCGGTGAGAGTCAAAGGCTACCGGTTCCGAGTCCGCCGTTGTAACAACGCGAGAGGGAGACGCGAGAGTGAACCATGTTGCATGACAGTCACATGTGTAGTATTGGTGGCGCATACGACTCGGAGCGGGACTTGCTGCTGAGCTGAAACATTACGATCATAGTGAGCGCAGCGGCGATCTCTCCCTGTGTACTGACTCGTTTCAGGGTTCTCTAGGATAGGGGCGAGCGGCGTGAAGCGTCAAAACTTGAATACGCGACACCCGAGCCATGCGCGGACAAAGCTCAGCTCCGTAGCTCACGGCTTGGTCGTCTTCAAACAAATACAGCAGGGTACTGGTAAGGACCTGGCGCGACGCCGGGCATGTACATGGCAGGACAAAACTCATGGTCACCCAGCGGGAGTCAGAGTTCGCAGAGGTTGGTATATCTGCCAGTGACTTAGGGCCTGTTCGGCAACGAGTGCGAGTGCGAGATTGCGGTATTTCTTACCCATATATAGAAATAAAGTTGAGATTCCAAATTTCTGGTGGTTTCGGAAAAATCCCGCGTTCGGATGACTTGCGAGGATGCGCGAACTCTCGAAATTCCGGCGCCTATCCTGCCTCCGTCCTGCCGCTTCGACTCGACGTCCTCGATCCGCTTCCTGTCGCATATCTTGCCTCTTGTACTGGTGCTATGGTGCGCTGGGACTCGGAGTCCGAAGACTTCTTGCTCGATGGCCTCCGCAAAGCTGTCACAGAGGCTCAAACTGGCGACAACAACTTCCAACCTCAAGTCTATCAACATATCGCCCAATCTCTCACGATGAAGGGCACCGGGGATCCATATACAGCCGAGCAGGTAAAATCTCGGTGGCAACGTGTTCGCATTCCCTTCCTTCCACTGCAGGGACTGAGCTAACCTCAGTAGCAGTTCAAAGCTGCTCGCAATGTAGTCCATTACCTTCATAATCCAAGCAGCGTAGAACAGCTTGCAAAACCCGCATCTGCAATCCAGTAAAGTCCCTCACCAATCGTTAGCCCCCCCGTCTGGACTGCACGATCATAGAGAGTGCTGTCGGCAATGCTGCCTTCCCAACCGACCATGACAAAGGCGAAGAACATGTTGAAGTCGCAAATCGCAAGCATATTCTGTGTGAGGTTCCCAATCTCAGTCCCGCCATCGACCACAAGTTAAAGCAGGAGGGTTGACGTAAAGATGACTTCCATCGATGGCCCCACGACAATCCTTGAAGAAGGGGTATAGCTTGGGATTGTGGAGGATTTGCAGTGGGACGGTGTCATTGTCAGGAAGCTTCATATATACTCCTCGGAAGCCTGGCGCAAGGAGAGCATCCAAGACAGCCCGGAAAGATCTGTACATAGCATGAAGCCACTATATATCCAATACTGATATCCTGGCGCACCTTGAGACTGTCTCATTACTTCTCTGGAAACGCTCCCCAACCTGCCTGACTGATGTGTTTATTACCGCCTGGTATAAAAACATCGCCAGTTGTTCATTCGTATCGACATAACGGCGTGGTGAGAAGCCTCCCAGGCGGATCAACTCCTTCTCCAGACGTTGGAAGACTGCTGCTGGGGTCCCGAGACTGTGCTTCATGCGATCCCGTGACCATGCAAGAGTTCATGCACCCACTGCTGGCCAGACAGTGCAGATGTGTGGTAAGGCTCGGGATTGAGTTGATTCCAGGCCTCCTCAATGGTAGCCAGCGCTGTTGCTACCGTGACCACAGCCACAGCCACAGTCATCCCTCGTCGACAGCGTTGGAGATGGTCTGAATGGAGCTCAGGAGGAGGGGCAGGAGCAGAGCGTGTACGGACCATGGGAGGAGGGGTTAAGGTCGCACATCCCGGATTTTTCGGGCTTTGCGTTATCAGCGCTTGATATCGGTCCGCTGGTCGGGATTTTTCTGCGCAACTTTGATGGCAAACGGAGATTCCGGGATTCCCGGAAATACCGCAATCTCGCACTCGCACTCGTTGCCGAACAGGCCCTTACTGTTTCCCACGGCAGCATACTTTAGCGCATGATGGACTAGGACCCATGCCTATGCTGCAGGAGCATATATCATTATGCTGACCAAAAAGGCCCTCATCTCCGAGGATTATGCTGACCAAAATGACCAAAATTGCCGTCGTATAGTACTATTATTTGTGCCGACTTAGAGGCCTTATCACGACGGGCATTGGCCCATACCACCCCCCAGAATAGGCCAGGAATATCGCAAATAATGGTTTCCTGTTCTTGACCAGAATAGTTTGGGAACCACGTCGGAATCCTGTTGGGGTGAGTAACATATGGCGACGGAGGTACTATCATCATGCTGACCAAAACTTGAAGGGAGTGTCATAAAATCATGCTGACAAAAATAGGCATATTTTATGCTGACAAAAACCCCAAAATTTGGTCATTTTGTGATAGGAGCTCTTGCAACATAAGCATGGGTCCTGATGGAACACGGGCTGGGGAGCATTTGTCCTGTATCAATTTGTCGTGACTCGTGGGTGGATACAATAGGTCGGAATGAAAATCCCACTTTCACCCCATCCACACTACTCTTCCCATTGCGACCTATGGAAGGAAATATTGATGTTCGGTTTTCCCGAGGACATTGTTTTTTACGGCGTATGAGCGCCGGAGGACTGCCATGCGCGGGATCTCTTGATTCTTCACA
This sequence comes from Trametes cinnabarina, assembly GCA_000765035.1. Classification (NCBI taxonomy): domain Eukaryota; kingdom Fungi; phylum Basidiomycota; class Agaricomycetes; order Polyporales; family Polyporaceae; genus Trametes; species Trametes cinnabarina. The sequence continues at coordinate 6,164 of CCBP010000408.1, forward strand.
CACGACAAACATCCTCCGATCCCAAAGCTTCCTAACAACGTACTGAACGCATTGGTATATCTTCCTGTCATTTTCTTGACAGGGTACTCCCTTTGTTGTCGCTGTGATAGCCTGCAACTACTACTGCAACATGTCAAGGAACTAAACTTAAAAACAAAATATGTTTGCTGTGAGTCGTGACTGCGCCGGGTGACATTCCGAACTACTGGCAAAACTTACGTCTCTGTGTTTCCATCCGTAAGCATGATCTAGTTTGTTCTATAGAGCGTTCACTGATCTGCACGATGATATGTTGGCCAGATGCGACTTCCAACCACTGGTGAACGCCTACTAGTCCACTTGGCGCGTTTTATCACTACGTATCACCACTAAGTACTGTTACAGCTCACTCACGTACTTGCCAGTGTGAGTCACCGGAACATATCGCACACCGAATCAACTACCATAACGAGGGTGAGCAGGGTTTCGGTACTGTTGGCGCTGCGGACATCGTGGAATCCTTGCACGGACGGCAACGGCCTGCGGGATGACGCACTCCGAGTACTGGTCAGGCCTATATGAAATCCCTATCTGGCTTATGTTTCGAGTGTGTGGCGGTAAGACACACTTATTCTTGTGCTTGATAAGTGCATCGCAATAAGCCCTTACGATGCTTCTTCATAAGGATGGTGATACTGTGTGCCGTCAAAGCATTCCTTGAAGCACACTGCGTGCCCAACCAACCTGACGTGAATAGCTCGACATGTCTAACCAAGTCGGTAACTCGCTCTACGCTATTCCCGCAGATACCCCAGAGAAAGAGAGGTCTGTCCAGTATTATGTTTCTCTTGGAAAGTGGCTGACTCGTCCGCAGGTTGGGGAAGCAGTATGCATATAAACGAACCCTGTTCGGATGGAATTCGCCCATGCCGCCTTCACTGGACGTTTCGGGCCTTACAGACATCCTTGACGTCGGCGCAGGCACCTGCGTTTGGACCTTCGACTTTGCTAACATGCCTCAAGTGAAGCCGCGTCCCGCCCTCCCAGAGAAGACGCAACCAAAGGAGACACTACTCGTCCGACTCTACGCGTGCGACATCGACACGGTGTTCTTCCCCGATCGCGCGCTGCTTGACGAGTTCGGCGTATTCCAGCAGGATGTCACCAAGCCCTTTGCGCCGGAGTTGCGCTGGAAGTTCGACCTCGTGCACGTCAGCTTCTTGTTCCTGTGCCTCACCAGCGAGGGATAGGCCAGTGCTCTACGCAATATTCACGACGTGTTAAGTACGTCTCCGATGTGCATAGACACTGAGGCTCACCTTTCTGCCGCTTTAGAACCCGGAGGTACCCTACTAATCGACGAAGCCGATCCAGTCCTTTACCCCAGCGTCGAGTCCATCCCGGCTGAGGACGCACCCGGGCATGATCTACACGCCCAGCTCCGAGTGCGTAGCCTGTCCCCATGCCATTGTGATCCGCGCCGGTGCATAGCCTGATCACCCTTGGACGTAGTCTCACCTACCGCCTCCCGCACATGCTGCGCGCTGCATGGCTCAAGGTGAAGGAGTCGCGTCGGATTCCTTGCCTCATCGGAAAGCTCGCCGCCGACCGTCTCGAGCTCGCCCTGTTCGCGGAGTTTTCTATGGAGAACTTTGTGTTCGTCTTCCGGCACCTCGCGAAGGGACTGCTCGCGAAGGGCAAGCTTCGCATGCCGGACGGGATTGTGGTGGCGGCGGAAGAGCAGGCCGAAAGCATGCTCAAAGAGGTCGAAGAGGGCGCTCGCCGAAATGGTGTGGTCATGCTCGGCGGGGTTTTCGTTGCGGTGAAAGAGAGCACTTGATAACAGTTACGTCGTGGATGTTTCCGCAGGTGTACATATCTGCAGGACTAATCATATAGTGGATGCGCAAGTTTCCAACAGGAAGCGGACCGGTCTCGGGTACTTCTATTGTCATGCCTCCTCCAATAGCCCTAGCCAGAGTCAGGTCCACGACTACATCTAAGGAGGTGAGCCCCTGTCCTAGTATATAAAGGCCAAATTCAGGTCTAAACGTCCCGTGACATTGGGCAGCGCTATTCAGACAGCGATATCGTAGCATCATCTGGCGGAGCGGATACCGTATAGCTGGGTGTCGAAGGTCCCCGGACCCCCGCAACAAGTGTATCTTCGCAGGCGACGTCATCCTCCTGCTGGCGACCGGGCATCGAGTTGACGTCGGGAATTGCGTCGAGGTTCCGAAGGATACTGCCACTAAAGCCACGGAAGTTCAGCGAACCTCGAGATGCCTCTGAGGAAGCGCTTCCAGAGGGCTCGGCGAAGTGATCCCTGCGTAGGGCGAGTATGAATCGGGAAAGGACAATTGCGTTGAGTCTGCACGGTGACCACAGAGACCATGTCAGACAGCGCTCGTTAGGACGGGAGTACTATGTACTGGCAATGCCATCACTCACGATTCGTTCAAGTACGGGGTAATGAGCCAGAACGCCAGCGCAGGCGTCTGAATTGCCGATCAGTGGGAATGAGTCGGAAAAGCATACAGACGACGTCCATACCAGCTCATACGCGTCCATGTATCTCTGGGAGTTTGCAATCAGTTGACAACTTCATTCGCGCAATAGGGTAACGCTTGCATGGCTGAGACTCTCCACAATCAATCCGAGGATCAAGATACTAGATGCACCGAAACGTGAAACCGTGAAAGCTCGATCGCCGTATGTCGAGACGTACAGGAGATGGAGACTGCCTGAACGTTGGAATACCATGAAACCGAGGTTAATGAGTGGCTGTCGATCGATTAAATGACCGGCAAACTTGCCGTTGCGTATGAGGATGTCGGTGAGAGGAGTATGCATGCCCGTCCTGATCGAGTCCTTCTTGATGGTATAAGTCTTCGCCATTGTCATCGCCAACAGCACCGTCTCTGCGGCCGCGGTCGTCAGAATGGCTACGACGCTCGCTTAATGTATTATTAAGTTAGTTCTGAAGTCGGTCAAGCAGTCAATCGGCGGCCCACCGCTAGCACGGGTGTGGGAATAAGCTATGGAACAGACAGGCGAGTTTGGGATCGCGAATACACTCACATGAGCAGTGTGCGATTGGACAATCGCGAACTGGGAAGACACGTGTGAATCCCCGGCACGGGAAAGATGACGATCGTGGAAGCTAGATACTGGTACAATCGAGTCGGATGATGCTGAGCTGTAGTCAGCAATGGTGGTTTGCTCACCGCTACCACGATGGGCTTGATCATGCTCAGCGGCGCGACGATGACCAATGACCTCCAATCTCTCCCCCCGATCGCAAACACTCGTAAACATATGAAAGCTGGTCGAGAGTGAACGCGTAAATGTGGAGGTCTGATCAATGCCATCCCATCATTTGTTATGAAGGACTGACCGGCGGAAGCCGCGTTCGTGATGCAGGTGAACGCGTATCCTGCGTAGACGTAGCTACCACATCTAGATATCATTGATGTCGGCATGCATGCATGGCCGCTCGGAATGAAAGAACAAACGTCTAGGATAACATGATTTATGGATCCGTTAGCGGCGGCGGGGATAAGAAGCAATGGCTGGCGGTTCTCACCTGCTGATCAACATCCCATCCTGGAATTTGTAGCGTGTAAAACAACATCTCGACTACCGCGCCATAGCGTAAGAGGAGATATACAACCGTTGCTCCTGTGATTTTCCTCTTCCATATTCTATCGTACTCTGCCGGGAGTGTCAAGAGGACTTCGAACCAAAGCAAGGCTGCTTGCAGCACGGAGTAAGCAAAGCTGAGTCGAGGGGTACTTGATACAGCATAACGAACCTGACGCGGCCACCATGCCGTAGTATATGACCTGTCTGTATATCTTTCCCGTTGAGCCATCATTGTTAGCTTCACATGACAGGAAAACGTACAAGATCGCGAGCCCTGCAATCAGACTCTTCTGAGCGGCAGACGCATCCGACATAGTATTCTTCGTCACCGTAGGCTTCCGCGCGGGCGGAGAAGATTGCAATAGTCGTAAGTGTCTGAAGCTCCTTCCGACGACATACCGTGACTTATATATTCTGCAGGTGTAATCGATCGCAATGCAGATCTGGCCGTCTCCATCGCAGTTTGTTGGAAAACTCCCGGTGGCGTCGGCCACCAGTGGCAAATAACCGCTGAGCGTCAATGCCTTGCGAGATAGACCCACTTTTCACGTTCAATCTTGCCAATCCGCTAAATGATAGTTTACCACCGGAAAGCGTAAACGCGTCATTAGGCATGGGCGAGTAGCGATGCCTAGCTAGTATCCTACAATAGTAGACATTCAGCTACATCGCGACGCCTTAGAGTCAAGGCTGCGATGGAGATTGCGATGGCGCGGGTGGGTCTTCGGTCGAATCAGAGTCCGCATTCAAGAGTACCGCATCTAGCTTGCTTGAGAGTCGAACAAGGACGTGTTGGCATATGTCGAGCGCGAATTCGCGAAACACGCGCGGGGGGCTCTTCTTCGCCCGGAGGGAGCGTGAGACTCTGTACCGTGCGTGCTAACCAGATAGTCGACAAGTTAGTCACCACAGCGGCATTATGATGTCAGGGAATTTCTAATCCATACGCACCCGGACATGGGGAGACAAGCATGTGGCCCGGCTCCAGGATCTCGCTCGCTGAGGTTGGAGAGCGGCGTCGTTCGTATCCGTAGATTCCCCATATACCGGAGAAAGGCGAGGAAGGCCACAGGGAAACTCTTGTCGTCAGCGGAATGAGCTTCCACCCCAGGGGCAACCTGGACACCATATCTTTGCAGCGCTGAACCAACCCAGCGTCCTACGGTCCGTACACTGGCAGAGGGGAAGGTACTCGTCCACGGCGCAATGGAGAACACAAAGAGAAGGACGTACCAGCGGAGCGTCATACAATACTCAGAGGGGCATTTGTTCAAACGCAGGATCATCTTCCTGTATAGACGACAAGCCACGAGTGTACTGCGCCGCTCCGAAATTGTCACTCCGCGGCAAGAAGAACAGGAGTCTTGGTATACGTACCTAACAGCGACTGCGTGATATGGATGGAACAGTATGAGCACTCCAGGATATGATACGAAGAATGCGTACTCACACATCATGTAGGACGTTGCCTGAAAATGTTCGTAGGTTAGTCTGCATGTGTGATACGTACTCCATTGAAGTCAGCTCACGAAATTTGCAAAACCTAGAGCGGCAGAGCTCAGTATGGACACAACGCTTGGAAAGGATGCACGTACCGGTCGGGTCGCGGTCAAACAAAGTCACGACCTGCATAAAGCTCTTAAGGGAATATGGCCGTAGCTGGACGGTGCTCCACGTACGACAGATGCGATTGTAGAAGCGCATACCAATGCGTAGTCGCTTGCGTCCTCTCTACAGAGTGCTCGTATATGATGATGGAAGGCATGATGTCCCTGCCTCCTGCACGTGTATATCGCATGCCAAATGACAGTGAGGAAGGCCAGTGTAGAGACCACGAGAGCTTTAGGGAGATGAAGTGATCCAGTGTTTATAGCATGCGAATAAGGTATCCAGGACTCACTGTATACAGCCATCGCGAATTCAAATCCTAAGTGCTGGTGTTCTCCAGAAGCTTCGGTAACGGCTAAGTGATCCGCACGAGTGAGTGCCCTTCACGGTGTAAGGCACGACCAAAACTTACTCTTCCAAATGATGCCCCAGAAGAAAAGCATCAGGAGGTCGAGGACCGCAGACAGCCATAGCTTCTCGTATATAGCGGCGCTAGTAGTAGGCAGCTGAGTATGTATACCGCCTTTGTATCGATCCTTTCAGCACTTACATACGAATCAACAGGACCGAATATGCGAGCCCGAGCGCGATACTTCCTGTGACCTGTAAAACAACGCCGCCGCTGAGCTCTGCATCATGCAATAGCGGTATGGAGTAGACGATCCTGACCTGGGCGAGATACCGCAAAGACTGTTCACAGGTAGCGAAACAATGGGTATCAATAAAGCCGTAAGAAGTCCTCGCCACTCTTACGCACGTCCAAAGAGGTCACGAAGAATGCGTTCAGATACACCATGGTCGACAGCATGGACATCGAAGCCATATAACGGCACCCGAAATACAACGTAAACGCTCCCGGTCTGCACCCGATTCTGCCTTTCAGCAGGGACCAGTCCAAATGGAAGGAGGATAGTATGCTCATACTGGACATCCGTTCAGTAGTGGGTCATGCAGTGTGAGAAAGAGGAATGCGCACCAAGAGTAGCCAGTCGCGAGGTTCACAATGGCCACACTGCCGTTGAGTTCTGAGGGAGCGTAGCACGTTACAATGATGCGAGGCGTGATTCGTGATCAGAGACTCACGGGCGGATGTGAGGGAGTCTCCGTTTCGGAAAGGATCATGCTGTAAAAGCATAGCTAGGAGACTTGCGAAGGTTGAAGTCAAGCCTGCCGAAAACAACGCAGTGGTGTTCACATCCTTGCGTAGATATAATCTGTGGGTGCTGCAGGTTTTCAGTAGTTCACAGACAGCTTGGAGTTCCGAGATAGACGGCAAAATGTATTACTTGCCCACTCGTCTTGCCGGCGCTGCTCTGACGTCGAGTTGGAAAGCTGCCGGATATGCTCCAGGGCACTGGCAGCAGCGCTGGCAAACGCCACGCAGGGCACCGAGGACACCAAAATGCTTCCGTGAGGGTCGCGGGTCGCATCGCATCGGGGTCCGGTCGGACAGCCATATAGGGTGATGGATACGAAGCAGGGATCTAGCCGAGGAGGCGAGTGTCCCCTGGCTCAATATGTACTTACGTGGACCCGGATCGGTTGTATCCTGGACGTTGAGGAACGGCCCGGACAGTCGCGAGGAACATCCGCGCGTCGACAAACGGCAAACTTGCATTGCATGGCGACCTCGTAAGGGCATCCCGCATGCACAGAACAGGTCCGAACACGCGCCTTTCGTGTTATACGGCAGCCGCTCGGCACCGTCTTCGAAAACATGGCAGGGCCGACTGAAGCAAGTGGCATTTGTCCCTATATTGTGTGGTCTGATCGGCATAAAACGCGTCAAAGTGCAAGGGGACATACCTCTGCCATAGTCAGTACTTGACGAGGTGCTGGGCCGAGATTCCCAGCGTCAAGGGAGCCCTCATGAATCATGACTCGTAAATGACCGCCGAAGACAAGATGGGCAAAAGGATATCAGCACCGGGAGGCCGCCAGTCTACGATGCACTCAGAAAAGGCACCTTCCAATGCACAGAGCCACAAGAAGGCGAGGATCGAAGCGTACAAGTGGAGTGCTGCTGCGATGGACAGGAGCTTCGGCTCAGAGACCGATTAAGCAAGGGACCGTTGTGCGCTCTTCGCCGAGATGTCTGACAATACTTATTAGACCTCAAGGCACGCTGGGAGGATGCAAGGCCTCGGATCTAAGCTGTTGGGCGTTTAGCATGATGTATGAGTCAAGGCGAGCCGCACCCCGCATGCCGCAAGTCGCTCGAACGAAGGCAATGTGCTGGACACCTACCCCGAGGCGATCGAAGATAGAGAGAAGTTGCCATCTACTTCAGCCGGAGAGGGAAGCTGCGGTGAGGGTAGGATCGAGACGACTGAGATTTCGAACAGCGCAGCGAGATATGTGCATCAGAACGTGTCATGTATGCCTCGCGAGCAAAAACCTTGAAACCTTCCAGGGTTTGTGCGCCTTCTGTTACCTAGCCTCATGGGAGGATCCGGTGAAATCCTAGAACTGTACGTAGTTCCATAGTGTTAGAATGACATACCCGTGGTATAGTGGAGTAGTACAGTTCGCGTGGGATGCTACCCGAGTTAATCCTACAAAGTTCCAACGAAAGCGTGTGAGCAGAGAACATGAGCAGAAAGTCGTACTGTATAGGAGTTAAGCAGAGCCCTGCGGCACCTGAAGCTATTGATGTGCGGGTTCGGAAATCAATCAGCAAATAGTACATTCCGATTCTGACTGGACCAGCCGCGCTTCCAACCGGGCGACGAGCGATCCATCGCTTTCGATGTACGGGCAGCCCCTGGGCACGTACGTCAGCACAACGAGGTCCCTAACGCAGAGACTGCTGGAGAGAAGACTCACTTAAACTGCAAGTTCTTCGCTCGTACGTCCTCCTCCAGCGAGACCACGACGACGGGGTAATACGTCGTCCGCATCGACGCAGGGGCTGTAAGCTGCTCGGACCGCTTCATGCGCAGCTCGATTCTCGGCTTGGGCTTGTCCCTCGGCGACGTCGAGACCGGAGACATGGTGCTCTCAGCCTCGGCCTGCTGCATCATCCCCTCCACGGCCTCCTTCAGAGACGCTGGCGGTCCGGACTGAGGGTGCGGGGACGGAAGGGGGTGCGTGCGCGCTCGAGGGTCATCGATGACCAAACGCGAGTCGATGTACGTGGGAGGGCTGTGGGGGAGGAGGTGGAGTGCGGCGACCCAGCTGCCGGTGCGTATGTTGGCGTGGCCCAAGCGTGGGTCGGAAAACTTCGCGACGAGGAACTTCAACGACCATAGTCGTCCTGGGCGAGGCGTGAATGACTGCCTCACATCGACCAGAGGATCGTTACGCACCTTTCGCGATGAACTCGAGGTTGATCTCCTGCGAGATACGCATCCGCTTCTGGAACATGGGGATCCTAAAGTTCGCGATGAAGGCCGTCTCGTCGCCCTCGACATCGTCGACGTCGACGTCGTCTACGGGCACATTCCCTCCCAAGATGATCTCATCTGATCCTGACAGCGGTGCGAAAGCTGGTGAGCGTCGTAGTCGCTGGAAAAGACCATGATCTGAGGTGTCCAAGCACGCTAATCGCAGCTCATCTACCGTCTCATCCGACAGCGGGGCCGAATGTGAGAGAAGCGCAGTGACGATGTCGGGCTCGTCCGGACGAGGTGGCTGGGCGGGACGATTGATGATTGCCCAGTAAATTGGGGTGTGACCCTCGATGCTGCGCTCCTGGAGGAGGGACGAGAGGGAGATGTCATAGGTCCTGCACGCGTCCGCGCAGCTCTCGAGCACCCCGATGGCGCCCTGCGAGTCCGTCTGTTTGACGAGGTCGCGGAGCAGACCTCTGATCGTATTGCGGACCTCTTTGGCGGCGCGCGCGGAGGGGCCGAAGTTGAACCATGAGGAGCCCGAGGCGGAGGCGGGGCGCTTGCCCACAGCGTACTGAACAGACGGGGACTTTGGGGGTGCAGTAGGGGATGATGCTTGTTGTTGCCGTCGGTGATCCCCTTGCGAAGACTGGCTGGGTTGATTCGTGGATGGTCCGGCCTTCTCGTCTCGGGGCAATGGCGGAGGAAGGTTGTCTAGTGCATCATAGGAAGGAGGCGCATCGTCTAGCGCGAGGACGACTTCGTCGCCCGGGAGCGGAGGCTTGTCGATGATCATGCGGATTAATTACTCTACAGTAAGACACTGCAATAAGATAGAAACTCAGAGACGTCTCGGTAGTAGATGGACATGTAAGGAGCGTCACATACCCTGACTCATGCAGTAAGCGAGACTTCTGTCCCGAGCGAGCCTGGAGCCTATGCGCTGATTATGGTGTATATTTAAACGTATATTGACTTTCCTCCTGGCTTTTACTAGTGTCGATGAGTGCAAAGGCGGGAGGTATGTAGTGGTCGGATACAAGCAATCAGAGCTGCGCAACCGCGGTTGCGGGGAGCAGGGCGAAGGATAAGCGATCTAATCTAATCTGTTTGACATGGCGTCTATCTCGTTCACTTTGCGCGCTTGAGCTTAGCGGAATGACCGTCTGCTAGCTTGCAAGAACTGTAGTTATCAAACGTTTCGACGTTCAACTTCTCCTCATAGCCCATCACTTGTAGCAATGTACCTCGCTGACATCCGGAATGAACTCTCGTTTGAAGATCAGTTATTCAGTGCCCCATACTAGCTGCAAGTGACCGTCCTCAAACGGAAAGGACAGCGACACGAGAAGACACCAGGATTCAGCAAACACAACGCCGCAATATAACGCGCATTTCCCTACCGCCCTATACCTGGAACGTTTCTTCTGCTCTATCGCTGTGGAAGTCCCCCATACCTTCATCTATCGAGCCTGGCAGCTAGAGAACCACCTTTATTGACTTCCTGCTGTGGGATGACTATCCAAAGAGCAGCGAGAAGGCGCGGTGGAAAGCTCGCCCCGAACCTCGTCTTCTATCCTGAACTTCGTCATCACTTCCTGATGGTCCAGTGGGCCCTCTCTCGCCTTTGAACCGCGCGTTGAAGTTGCCGATGCCCTTTTCTGGAATGTGAACGGTCCGCAACAGCTCTGTTCGCCGGCGAAAAGTCGGTGCATGCCGTCTCCCTTCACCTCGCCAGACTTGTGCCAAAACTCGCCTGTGTGCCTCTCGGCGAAACTATGGTGAGCTGTACTACACCATCCACGCAAGTGCAACAACATATAGCTCGGAGGTGATGCAAGGGCGCTGTAAGGAGAAACGTCGGAGTCCGTGAAATGACATCCGCTCGCTTCGAAGGGTGCTTCGACTCAACTTGGAAGTGCACGTAGTTCGAACTTCGAGTGCGAGAGCCACAGCAGCTCCTCGACTTGCCTCTATCTTACCTTGCTAAACTCCCCTCGGCGTCTGGCCGTCGACTTGCGCGAGTCCTGACATGCGCTCTCCTACGGCATCGATATCAGTGGCGGACATATCTCGGCCCCTGGCGGTCCGTATTCCGTATAAGACCTCATGTGCGGTCTGCCGTCCTTCATCCCACTCGACGATAAGTAACGTCCTCCCAACTCTCCAGGATGGTTGTCTACCGCATTCTTGTCGCATCGTACACCAACGAGATTTTCACTCTCGCGTTTGAGCCGGATACGCCGTCGCTGAAGCTCGCCTCGACCGTCACTGTCGGACACCATCCATCCTGGATCACCTCCCACCCGAAGGACAAGAGTATCGTTTTCGCGGGGGTGGAACAAACGGAAGGCAAGGTCGTTGTGTTGAAGTATGACGAGGAGGGGCGCGGGACGGTGATAAGGGAGATACCGAGCGGTGGGGCAGATCCGTGCTCACTCCTGGCATTGGGCAACGAGTTGCTCATCGGTAACGTGCGTCCTAATCACCTTGCGATATGTATCCTTGTTGCTGATAACAGACAGTCGCTAGTATTCGTCCGGGACGTTCGCTGTTGTGCCCCTATCCGTTGAGCCTCCATATCTGCTCGCCGGCAGCACTGCTATCATTCAGTTCAGCGGGACTGGTCCTAATAAAGAGCGGCAGGAAGCTTCGCACCTTCACCAGGTCATCAAACATCCTCAGCGCGACGAAGTCTTGGTTCCGGATCTTGGGGCGGACAAGACGCGGCGGCTCGTTCGCGAGGCGAATGGACAGTGGGTAGAGAAGGGCGTGGTGAGTTACAAGGCTGGCTCGGGACCTCGTCATGTCGCTTTCTACGGTGCGCACCGATTTCTTTACGGGCTTGCGTTCCCCATTCTCATATGCCAATACAGAGGACGTGTTGTACACTCTGCTCGAGTTGACGAGCGAGATTACTGCACACCGATTACCTCCGCTCCCATCGGAGCCCAAGCTTCTCGACACAATCTCCACCATGGCAAACCCTCCTCCTCCGCCTGATTCTGCATACATGCTCGCTGCTGAGATTCTTATACCCCCGCCCAACGGGTCCTATCCCAAACCCTACATCTACGTCTCGAACCGCAACGACCCCTCGCCGGAGGGTGACATCATCACCATCTTCTCGACCGTGGGAAGCGATGAGGCGGGAAAAGAGAAGATCGGGCGTGCCGCGGAGGTGCGCTCGGGACTCAAGCATCTGCGCGGGATGGAGTTTGGGGGACCAGACGCGCGGTGGCTCGTTGCGGGCGGCGCGCACGGTGGCGGAGTCAAGATGTTCGAGCGCGTCGATGGGGGAAAGGGATTGAAGGAAGTCGCGCAGGTTGACATCCAGGCGCCGACTGGGTTCTTGTGGTTGTGACGACAAGATGGGAGGTGGCTTCGCGGGCGGCGAATGATTAGACGATGATCTATTGTGTCCGTGGGTACAGCCGCCGTCATGTATGACTATTCTCCAGGTTCGTCCCATCTCTTCTTCACATCTGGCGCGCACTGTCACTTATAATCTTCGTACAATGCTATGTAGTCGCCTAACTGTAATAATGATCCAAGCAGCCCAAGCTCAGACGGCTAACATGATGGATGGAATTGCATGATTGCCCCTCTCCATCCACCCCCAAACCTACGTCTCCTAAGTCTCCACGACGTCAAATACTCAACGCGACGTTCGTTAAGTCTTGGGTCTATGTGCCGGTATCAGGTTTGTTCTGGTCATTACCCAGCCCCAGCCGCTGCCGGACTACGGCTCCTCTAATCGGGCTCAACGCGGTGGTTCATTTTGGATGCGACGTGTGCGGTGCTACCCATGGACCAGCACGCGCTACTCCCCTTCGTGCATCGCCTCCGACTCGAAGACCAAATGACAGATGAGAGTCGAGTGTGCACTGTCGCGGCTGCGTAGTATAGGACCTATACTATAGGTCGACCGGTGCTTGCACCGGATATTAACTCTCAGCCCCATCGAAGTGGGGTGCACGAGCGGCCAAGGTGGCTCTGATCGTGAGTAGCACCGCGACGCATTCAGGCGCGATGGACCGCCGGAGCACCGCAACTGAATGGACAGGACTGCGTAGGGCCGGACCGCGTGGCGGCAGAAGTAAGGCACGCCCGGTGAGTTCGTCCTCCGAGACACTGTCGGCATCCGGATGACTGTCGATATTGAACTTATGTGCAGACGATCTAGCTGCCCTTGCAACGCACGAACAGGCCAGACATGTTCTCTGCAAATTATCGAGAAGATGATAGATGTGGAGAACCCGCGGTATACTACTGGCAGGCTTACGCTCGGTGACTCTGGACATACGTGTCTTTTGACGTACAGTGATCGTTTCCTCCGAGCTCGGGATGTGGCTTGAGAGCAGCCATTCCAATCTTGAGGTCTTTCTCAACTTCTGAGTTGTTGGTACGTGCTCGAACTAATCATCAAAAATATGTGCAGAGTACGTCGTTGGTTTCCCCTCTGGCGCACGAGGATTACACCGATTTTGCATGATCTGCTGCAGATCTAACCGGGGTGCACGCTTCAAGCCTCGGAAAATGGCACCGTCTCACCCGGGAGCCACCCTAACTTCCCTCCCATCACTGAATCGTTGTACCTTTTTTCATCGTGACGCCCGTCTGACACCTGCGCCTCGCGGTAAGCTTCCGGACTACGGTGGGCGCACAGCTCCGACGTTCCAAGGCATCTCAGATTTTATTCCCCGCACTCTAATCAGCCGCCGAGAACCATTATGCATGGACGAGAGTACGGCCGCGGTATATATCCGTGTCTTCTGTGCGAGTGGGCATGTCGGACCCTTGTTCCTCCCCCAACGCTGGCATCCTAACCCTCGGTGCATTGAACTTCGACTGCATTGGTGGCGAACGTCTGGCCACGCGACCACAGATATGTCTGACGACTCGTCGTACGAGCAGGAGATTGTAGCCGATTACCCTAGGCTGTGAGGATAAGCTCCGGCATCGTATAGTCTCGCATTGTCTGATGTTGCATTGCAGGTTAGTCGAGAACTACTGCATCATCGCATCCTCAGGTACGTACCCTACTCTGTTCCACGTGCCCAACGCAGTTGCTCAACGCAACGCAACCCGACTCGAAGCTCTGCTGTGGTTCGATTTCGCTTTGACACTGACGAATGAGTACCAACGGATCTGGAAGCGGAAGTGGACAGGTGCAACGCTTGTTTACCTTTTCACGCGATACGTTGCCGTGGTCGAGAGGATATTCTTCGTCCTCGAGGTTCTTGTATGGCACTCAAGTGACCGGGTATGTCGTCCTCATGAGTCCCCTGCAACCGCTGCCTTCTGACTCATTTCCAATCAGACGTCTGTATCCCTGCCTTGCTCCTAAACGGAAAACAATACTTATTTCCACTTACAATAGATGTGCAGGCATCACACGTACGGATGACATCCTTGTGTTCTTAAACTATCTCGCCTTCTCCGGTGAGTTGGCTCAAACCAACAGTCGACTCCAGGCTAACATTACTCGCCTCGCAGCGTTCACCTGCTTGCGGATCTATGGAGTTTGGGGTCAGGATTGGAGACCCCTGATCTTCGTCCTTCCGTTAACGCTGGTGAAGCCTATCGCTGGGCTAGTGAGTTTGCATTCTAAATAATGCTATCATTTTCTCTCTCATTGATCTACTTAACTCGTAGATTGAGGTTGCACACCACACCTCGGTACAGGCTGGACCTCCTTATGGCTGTATCTACATCTACCATGTTCCCGATAGTGTGATCTCCACGTCAGTACCCCTCTCTGTAGCGTCAAGAAGTGAGCTGATCTGATGGCTATACAGGAGTGCGTATCGACTCGAAGATCGCTAGTAAGCCGGTTCCTAACCCGTTCTCCCAATCAGTATCCATAACATCGAAGGCAACAACCATAGCAGCCGATGCTATCCTAATCGCGCTGACATGGATCAAAACGTTCGGGATCAAAAGGGTATCCATGCAGACGGGGATGCATACTCCTTTGGCGACACTGCTTCTACGAGATGGTTCGTTCCTTTGATCGCTCGTGCGGAAAACAAGGCTTATATGAATGGCCGTGCAGGGACGGCGTATTTTTTGTATGTGACCGCACGTGCCGAATTCTGCTAGAACGGACGCTTATGATTGATCCTCGTCAGAATCCTTCTCCTCATTCAAGTCGTGACGATTATCTCCAATCGGGTACGTAGAAATACATTCTACACCTGTCCCGCTACCGGCACTAACACGTTACTGTCAGATCGGCTCTGTAAGTTCGCGCCGGCTGACAGCGCATCACTTGCTGACACTTACTCTGTAGTCACTCACCATCTGGCTCGTGTGGCCATACTTCGATCAAGTGTAAGTCTTCAAGCTGCAGGGATTCGGTGCTGCCCCCTGACTTCGACCTTGACAGGCTGACCGTCATCTTCCTCTCACGGTTCATGCTCGATCTTCGCGGCCTCTACTTCGCAGAGCGCGGCGGGTCCGAAGATGATACGTCGCTTCACATGTCGGACGTCAAGTTCCAAGGGTTCGCCTCTGGCATCGTCGGCAACTTGGGCGCCACACTCACGACGACCCTGGCGACCGACGAGCTCCATTCGCCTTCCACCGGTTGCGGACGTTCGGAGACGGGGTCGTGTCCCGAAGTGCGCTATCAGTGGGAATGGGACGACGACATGGAGGCGTACTGCAACGACCCGTTCGTAGCAGGAATGAAGACCGATTCAGCAGTGGGCGAGAGAATAGCAATGGCTGGGTTAGAGCAGCAGCATATCATCGAACCATCGTCGGAAAGGGACATAGAGAGCGAACAAAAGCCTCCCGAACGCAATCAGCACAACATTCAGGTAAATGTCGATGATCCTCCTATCTTTCCCATCCTCACCTCATCCCAACAGGAGGAGACACGAGAAGAAGACTCTCCAGTCTGAGCTTTGAATTACAACCACCTGCGTATCCACCCTCTCTTGTTTGCCCAGCTCTGAACAGCTTCCTTGCCAATGAATCTCCATGCATGATCTCTACTATACGATATCTGGTTTGCACGCTGACGTTGCCACCCGCTATTGTTTGTGGTCTCGCTATCCAACCTTTCTGATGCATCGCTCGCTAGCAGATAATACTTATATCACCACCTTCCTGATTATGAAGCATCGTCATAATGCGATTGCACATCGGTAAGACACAAAGAGAGGAGAGGGTAGTGACAATTACAACTCATTGCAAACCGTTCAACGACCTGCATTCATGACCCGGCTCGTGAATACTAGTGGAACGCTCTCTTCTACTCCTCACGGGGGGCCAACGAGATTCGCAGGGGCAAGTGGACTTCGTTCTCTATGGTGGGCACCATCACGATCGCCTGCGTCTTGCGCACCTGGTCGACCTCCGGTACAACTTCGAATTGGAAGTTCGACACGAGCTCCGTAAGGAACGCCTGTAGCTCGTAGATCCTGTGGATGTCAGACCGGTCATCGAACGGTCATACAGCGTCAGTAAACCATTCCGCGAGTCCTGATTTCAATAGAGATGTGACGGAGAAGGTGACTCACGCGACGCGCCAACCGATGCAAGCCCGGACCCCTCCCGCGAACGTGAGCCTGTTTGAGCAAGTCCGTGGTCAGGGTGGTCAGATCAGCGGACATCGAAGCGGGCCATCCGCCTGCCGGATCGCGGGAGGTCGTGCAGGGTACTCACAGATTGCTGTAAACGCCTACTGAGGTGGCACGCTTCGCGTTTCCGGATGCGAGCCAGCGCTCTGGGTTGAAGACATGCGCGTCCTCACCCCAGATCTCTTTCTCGCTGAATTGTGGGGTTCAGCAATTAGCCACCGAAGTGACGCGGTGATTGATGCTCACCGGTTGTACGCGCAGACGGACAAAATCAACCTCAACCCAGCGCGAATGGGCACTTCGTGAATAACCTTGCCCGAGCGCGTCGTAATCGGCTTCGATAGCGGCAACACGTCGTCATGCAACGACTGACGGTATGTGTGAGGCACGGCGGGGTAAAAGCGTAAGATCTCCTTGAGCACAGCCTGGAGGTATGGCATCGCCTCGAAGTCTGCGACGGTGAAGTCCGCATCGCCGCGTTCGCGAATCGTACGTTCCATCGCGTGGATCTCCGAGCGCAGACGGCTTTGAATGTGTGGCTGCTTCGCGAGCTCCATTAGAGCCCAGCTGAGTGTGTTCGAGGTTGTCTCTTGGCCTGCAAGGAGTATCGTCCTGCATAGTATTGTCAGCGACGATTATGAATACGAAGCGCGGTGAAGCAGGACCGACCGCATTTGAGAAACGATCTCCGTATGGCTCAGTCTGGTGCGCTCATTCTCCGCTGCATTCGCTTTCACTGCCGTGAGCGTTAGTGTGCCTCCATGCACATAGGGCGAAGGATGGATTACCGAGGATACTCATGATGTCCCGATTGCCTTTGCCCTCAAGCAGTGCCTCGGTCTTCATTTCGAGAAGCTCGTTCGCGACCTTGTGCGCCGCTATCCGGTTAAACCGTGCCTTGTCAAGCCCCTTTCCCGGGAGATGGTCGTATAGGAAGTTTTGGATAGCCATGGGGACGTAATGTGCGATGTTTTGCATGAAGATCTTCTTGTCGGAAGGAGCTGAGAAGATAGTCGCTCTGGATTACAAGACTGTCAGACCGGAAGGAATTGGCTTCGTCCAACGACTTACACCAAGTTCTTGTAAGCCCTGCCAAGCTCGCTGGCCTCATCATCGAGTACACCAAGCTTGTAGTCGAACGCAGCTAAGGTCCACATGAAAATTCGGAGTGACGGGATTGGGCATAGTCCTACACGCACCTTCGCCAATCGCCTCTAAAGTCGCCGGCGCGACGTACTCGTGGACGTTCAGCTTAATCGAGCCTTCCGGTCGGCCCGTTAATAAGTCCTTCCATTTCAACGTCACCTGCGTTCAGGCACGCGTGGTCAATGTTTGCTCCTCCAGTCGTTCATCCCCATTGACCATGCGACTACACTCACCTGTTCAGCGTAGTGCCTGAAAACGGGGAGCAGTGCCTTTGATTCTGGGGAGCCGAATGCCGGCAGCATAACTTTCCGTTGTCGCTTGTGTACGTCACCTAGCATGTCATGAGCATTGCGAAGTGCATGAAGACGAGCATCGGATCACAGTAGCCAAGACGAACCTTCTGCCCAAGTGAGGCCAGTGTCGCCGATCAGACGAGAGAGAACGCGCCGCTCAGGTTGCTTGGGGAAGTTGTATCCCGATGTCTGGTAGACGTACTGCAAAGCCTTCGGGTCGGATATCCATAACATGTCCTCCTACAAGTTGATTCAGTGAGTGTGTTCACGAGACTCAAAATTGCGAGAGAAGAGCGTACCCCGAATGGTGCCTTCACTCGTACGACGCTGCCATACTGCTCCTGCCATTTGAAGTCGGTATCGCCGGCCTCTTCCTGGAACAATTCGGGGAGGTGTCCTGTAAATCTCTGTTAGAGACCTCTCTGCACGAAATGCATACACCTTCTCCAGCGCTCGATGAGTTGAATCAGCCAAAATGACCTACCGAGCCAGAAGGACGTCGATTCAGGGCCAGGGATGTCCGAGATCGACGGCCTAGTCAACAACCGGTAAATGGAGTAGAGAATCGCGAGTCCAACCAGGACGGCTGTTAGCAGCAGAGGCTCCATGGGGGTTGTCTCGGGGGGTCGGTGGATAAGACAGCGGGCGCGGTGAGAAAAGCTTAGCTTCTTATACCTGTGGGAGCGACAGAGCCGCTTCGGTCTGGGAACCGACGCTAGTTGTGACGCATTATGGCAGACAACGCTATGTAATCATGGGTACAGGGAGTCGAAACCCCGAAAGATCGCCCAGACCGCCTCCAAGCGGGCGCACCCTGCCTAAAGCGCAATGAGGGACCACGGCAATGAGCAAGGAGGCGTGCTAAGTGTCGCGGGTCGCGACCGCGTGTCCTTCTAGCGCACTCTGCTCCATACGTGGTCTAGGGACGGCGATCAGTTGCTCAAATTGACCACTTACGTCGTGTTACTTAGTACCATTGGCGGGGATCAAGGCACGGGATGAATTGGCCAGGGTTGCGGTTGCCACGGGGAAGGTTCCTAGTACTTACGAAGCAGCGGCCGAGGCTTCTCTACGCGAAGATGCGTATACATACAGTGGGACGAGCCGACCTTATCCAGCGCGTCCAGCAATCTCATGGTGCTGCATTCTGGGCAGTATAGGACTTGGCCGGTCTTGTGATTGCCACATGAACGTTGGCGTGTGTAGGTGGGAGTTGAACAAAAACGCCCTTGCCCTTTGTGGCGTGCGGAAGCACGTTTTTCGACAAAATGCGGAACCTCATTGCGGCATGGCACCTGCGGCCGCGGCGCGAATGTGGCTATTCTGATAAGACTTCGCGGTGCACCAACTCGTGCAAAATCACACCACTGGTATCGCGATGCGAGTGCGTTGTCGAAGACGGTTCTTTTTGATGGGCGCGCTAGCCTGGGCGGCACTTTGCTCGGCGTCGCCGTAAGTATTGTTACGAGTCCCCGATGAATCATCCGCGCATGGAATGTATGTAGCGTAACGCATGGATACTTATGGTATTGTTCCTACTCGGCCTTTGCGGGGGTTTCAGCAATATGTAGATGGAGAGCGGGCATTGAATATTGCTGGATGATAGATGCCAGTATGTAATAGGAAAGTCTCTTTGCAAGGTTAAAGCGAGGTTGCCCGGCTTCATTGAGCCTCATTGAGGATGGCTAACAGATATGAAAGCGGCAGTGATGTGGTCAAACGCAAGGATCTCGAAGATCGTTCTTGTACGGTATGTAGTACTCACCACTGTTTGAACTGCAAATTCCACAACACTCCGGAAAAACTGAAGAAGTGAAAAAATGTGGCCAACGCCGGGATCGAACCGACGACCTTGGCGTTATTAGCACCACGCTCTAACCAACTGAGCTAGTCGGCCGCTATACCGCAAATCTTAACATAAATATTATGTAATCCAAAATACTCTGCCTATCGGGCTAGTTCAAGCTTTACGCAGAGTCGCCGCCCTCGCCTTTGAGGGGGACCAGTCACCTAATTCGAGCGCGAGTGCTAGTTGTAATCTGGACTGATGGATTATGGGATAGCACAAATGCCGGTACAGCCCAGTCCTAATAGTTTGGTACATCCGCCCGGTCCCAGTCCAGGATCCAAAGCCGACGGATGATCCGCCGTTCGTTTCGCGTACGAGCACGAGGGCATGGAGAACAATGTACGTGAATACGCTGGGGCTGGTGATATCCCTGCCGAGAGACCACTCCAGACGCTATCGCACATCCGCGCGGTTCTCTGATAATCGCCGTTTGGGTGGACATGGTACCGGTGCGGCAGCAGCACGCAGGCCTCGTGTGTGCCGCGCCGCGTCTTGCATGCCACTCATCCGCATGTCGTAGAACATAAGAGGACCGGCCACACGCACTCCTCACCCCCTACTGTATACCTTAGTTCTCTCACCAAGCTCACCTCTATCAAGCACAAGCAAGTCTGCGACTTCCGCGCGCTATAGAGACCAAGCTACCAGACCCACCAGCGATCTTGAGCCCCAGCTTGCCACTACTCACCAACCTTCGAACGCTCACTTCGTGTTAATCGCCCCTAGTCGGGTGTTCTCATCGAAATCCCGGAGATGTCGCCCACCGCCACCGTCATCACCCCTCGCAACCTCCCCGCACTCGTCATCCCCAACCCAGGCTCAGACCTGATCGCGCTCTACCCCTCGAGCCCGCTCAGGGTCTTCCCGCCCCCTGCGCCGGCGATCCCTCGCCCGCTACGGGAGCGCTGCGGTGTCAGCCTCACGCTGCACATCGACTCACCGGCGATAGGCTACAAGCCCGGAAAGGTGCCCGGACCGTGGTCCCCGAAGGGCCATCTCCAGCCTCACCGCAACCATCTCCCCCGCCGACGGAATCCCAAGACGTGCTTTGCGAAGTTCCACGACAAGCACGCGCCCGCCGTCATCCCCGATCACCCGAAGGCGAAGACGCCGTCGGCCAAGATTGGGCGATCTCCCGCTCCTGACTACGCGTTCGACCTGCCGAAGGCGGCGGAGCCGCAGGCGATCATCCCCGCGCTGTGGGTCGCCTTCGCGCAGGAGCGCGATCGCTCGTACGAAGACGGATTCACGCACGTCGTCGAGATCTGTTACGCTAGCCCCACTGCTGCATTTGACTCCGGCAGCTCCGACCGCCACTGGGACGGGAAGGTCCAGCGCCTGCGTCTCGCCCTCCCCGAGTCCGCGCGCAACCCCTGCGGCCGCGCGAGCCTTGCGCTCAACGATCTCCAATTGCGAGTAGGGCGGGACTTCATCGCCGAGTGTCTTCCCAAGAGCGTTGCCGCCCTCCCCGAACAGACGGACGTTCGCGTGCTCGTGGTCGTCCCCCAGGGCCGTCCGACGGACGCGATGTGTCTCCTGGGCTGCTATCTAGCGTTTGTCGCCGGCTCATCGGCGGAGACGATCTTGCGCTGCATTGATGAAGAGGAAAGCATCTTGAGCGTGTGGAAGGGCGAGGTATCTGGAGAGGAGATGGAGCGTATAGAGAAGATCGCGACGTCGTGGTCTTGGTTGTCGACGATCGCGCAGCGGTAGAGCCACCCTGTCCGTTAGATGAGGATGAGCATGCTCTTCACTCCAAGCATGCCTGGTGCACGCCATTGTATAGTACGCATATCTGTATCCATACCCTCCAGACTATTATCAGACGAAGAAAGAAGATGGATTATTGAGTTCTCAAAGGCTAGTAATGTGCGAGACTTATGGGACAACGAAACACCCACCTCATATGTCTCAAGAGAACAGAGAGTCCTGATCAACGCGTGAAGACATCCAGGCGAGGCGGAGGTGTGGCAGATCGTCGTTGATATTGATACAGCATCGAAAGCACATTCTTCAAAGCTAGCATACAGGGTATAGCGGTCATCCCAGGCGAGGGTCGGCGGAGGCTGACCAGAGGCCAAGGAAGGTCAGACGGTCAGCCGCAGGACATTGTTCTGTGCGATGATCTCTGGCGACGTGAGCGGTCGTCCTGCACGCATATAAGCGAGTCGCAATTCCTACACATGAGGGGTGAGCAGAGTAGTTTACTGGGAACTATCAGCGGGAGGAACTACCTCAAAGCTATGTTGGTCGTAGGGAGGTATACTGTTGATGCTCTGCAGACTATCGGTCTGCCCTTGGGATATCGATGGCGCAGCGAGTAATGCAGCTGTAAGAAGCAACAGCGTTGTTAATACGGTAGACTGCGAAGGACGTTGGCTCGTAATGCTCACGCCGCTGTGGCACTTCTACTACTGGTGCTTGTGCTCTCGGGATCGGTACATCAGCGTAGATCTTTCCAGCTTTGTACGCCTCCCATCGCAATTCCTTCGGTCGGAGCCATCAGCGAACGCATACCGGCGAGCAACACACGGACGCACCTCGAACGAATACTTTGCATACTCTGGCTGCGCAACTATAGAGTAAAAACACGCGTCGCTGCCATACTCTTGAACCTTTGGAGGAGCGAACGCTTGCGCTAGAAAATTCGGCTGTGCTGTACTTGTGGTCGCAGAAATTGGACTGGGTGCAGCTGCTTCCACCCCGTTTGTCAAACCCTCGGCTTCAATCAACGGTTCCCAGAGTGGCGGCAGGCCTAACGCGGCGCGTTGGGCGGGATCCGTAGGAGTAGGTGGACATGGCGGAGGCGGCCTTCCTGTAATTGTATATGCGCGTAGATAGTCGTTATAACGTCGTTCCTGTAGATTCAGCTAGAAAGGCGGAGGAGGCGGGAAGGGGGAGGCGAGACGGTATACCTCAAAGCTCTCGTCCTTTTCTGGGCGAACGGCAGGCACGTTCATATATAATATGCGCCTTCCCGCAGCGGCCATGTTCAGCTGTATGGCAATACCGAGATGGAGGGGAGAGGTAAGAAGCTTCACGAAGGATTGTAGTTCACTCTAAAGGAGTTCGGGAGTCGAGACACGCTCTGCGGCTCAGAATGAGGTCGAAATGAGTTGGTGGCTCACAGTGACATTTGTCCAGTATACATGGGCGATGCGTAGTCACCACGGCCGACTAGCTCAGTTGGTTAGAGCGTGGTGCTAATAACGCCAAGGTCGTCGGTTCGATCCCGGCGTTGGCCAGTTTTTCTTTTTGCCGTTCGCATTTCGCCACCCCTCGTACGTCTGCGTATGCTATGGTCACTTGGACTATGCATGAGACAAACGTGCTGACCCTTACGTGGAATATATTTAGCCATGTCTAATAGATACGCTATGTCTAACTCACAACCTGCTCACAACCTAGTTACGCCAGCTCCTCTACCGAGCTTGAGAACGTCATCGCAGCATTCAGCTCACGCTCGTATCTCCGCCTCGCTTCGTGCAGCGCAGCAGAAAGACCGCCTAACGCAAGAAGCGTAAACAAATCGGACAGATCGAGCGCCTCCGTCTGGAACACGCTCTGCAAGAAGGGTACGTAGATGAGCGCGAGCTGGACGAGGAACGAGGTCGAAACGGTCGAGACGAGCATGCGGTTCTGTGTGAGGCCACAGCCTAGCCCGCGATTTTGCACGGCGGAGACGAGGTCGAGGAACACGAAGCACGTGAACGTCTGACAGGCGAAGCAGCCTGCGTCAGTATGATCTGGGCCATTCAGAACATGGCGACATACCATGGTCTGTTCGCGTCTCGTCATGCCCTGTTCGTCCGCTAGGGCGTAGATATAGACGAAGAGTGTGCCGACCACGATGATGGACGCAGAAAAAAGCACCCGGTAGATGAGGCGCGTGCTGATAATTGGTGCGTCCTTCTTCCTCGGCGGCCTGCGCATTACCTGTGGGTCAACAGGGTCGACGCCAAGAGATTGACTTGGAGGGCCTGTAGAGAATGTCAGTCGCGTCCCAGAGCGCGGCAAACATGCATTGGCGCGCGAAATGTACTGACCGTCCATGAGAATGTTGATGAAGAGGATCTGCATGGCGTTCAATGGGTTGCTCAGCCCAAAGAAGGTGCTAAGGGTGATCAGCGTGAGCGCGGCGCATGCCGTGCTCAGCTGGAAGGACAGGAAGTTTTGGATGTTGTGGAATATGGATTTGCCTTCATGCAATGATTAGCCCTCAAGTTCACTGCCGTAAAGGCTCGGACATCTGACGAATGTCACCATACCTTCTTCGACGGCCGGCAGGATGGTGGTGAAGTTGTCGTCGACTAAGATAACGTCGGCGGCCTCCTTGGCGACATCAGTGCCACTCTTGCCCATTGAGACACCGATGTCAGCCATTTTCAAGGCCGGCGCGTCATTCACTGCGCAGCAAAATTCAGTAACGACAACTCCATGATGGGCAAAGTGTGGATCAACCTCCATCTCCAGTCATCGCAACGACCGCGCCCCTCGACTGGAACGCCTCCACGATCGCCATCTTGTGTTTTGGCGTCGTCCGCGCGAACACGCTTACACCTCCGACCGCCTCCCGCAACTGCTGCTTGCTCATCCTGTCAATGGCCTGGCCGGTCAAGCACCCGCTACCGCTCCCTGCATGCGCGCCCACGCGCAAGCCCAGCGCGCGGGCAATCGAAAGCGCGGTCTCCTCCGCGTCTCCGGTGATCATGACGACCTGCACGCCGCCGGACTGCAAGAGGCTGATCGCGTCGGCAAACCCTTTACGTG
>CCBP010000408.1:30397-42360 GCA_000765035.1 Trametes cinnabarina
CCCGAACCTAACGTCGTCGTCGTTCGTTCGTCCTACTACCTTCCGTTCGTAACTAAGGGTCCCGGGTCCCGGTCCGGGGTCCCGGTAACGAACGACCCCGACCCCGTACCCGTACCCGTCCCCTTCCCGTCGACTAGTCGGCCGGCCCGACCCGACCGGCCGAACGAACCGACCCGACGGCCGGCCGGGCCGGAACTAACGTAACGGAACGCCGGCCGGGTTCCTTCCCCGTCCCGGTCCGTTCCCGTTCCCGGGTAGGTACTACCTAGTACGGAACCCGTACCGTCGACCGACCGGCCCCGGGACCCGGGTACGTCGACGAAAGGGACGGTCTGACTCGCGTCGACACGTCTTACGGGGGGTCGAGCATCGCTTGGAATCCGACGAACACGAGGTTGGTCTTTTCCTTGTCCAGGCCGAACCCTGCGCTCGGCGTACCCGCACGACTGGCAGCGACCGATGCCGGTGCGGAGGGAGCGGGTGTGTTCTCGACAGGGCCGTATCCGTATGCCAGGGCAATAACGCGGAGTCCACGCGAGGCGGTCGACTGTGCTTTGGAAAGAATGATCTTGCGCGTGTTCGTGTCAAGAGCGGACGTCGAGTCGTCTGAGACGTAGTAGAACTTGCATCGCTCGAGGATGGCATCGATCGAGCCCTTGATGTAGTACATCTCCCTCGGCGCTCCGTTGACGAGACCGTTCGACTGGGAGCTGTGCACGCCGCTGACGGCCATGTACTTGCGTTCCGAGCTGAAGGGCAGTTCGGAGTGCCGCGTGAAATCCTGGATACTGTATGTCAGATACCGACCATGCTTTATGGTGTACGATCGATTTACCTGTCGTTGGTCCGTCATACCGAACAGCGGGAGCACGTTCAGTAGCGCGACGTCAGTTGACTGGCCAACATATGCTCCCTCCTCATTCCGCAAAGCGTTGTTGCATATTGAGCCGATGGCAAGCGTCTTGCGTAGGGATGGGTTAATGTGGATGTTGGGCGCAACAGGTGCCGTGGGATCCAGGGCAACAGTCTCGTCCACGCAGTATACCTCCGTAACCGTTTGCTCATTCTTCGTGAGCGTTCCTAGATCCCTCCGAGTGAGGTCGCGTGCAGCACTATCCATGAGATGCTACACATACCTGTTTTGTCTGAACAGATGACGGACACCGAGCCCAGCGCCTCGACCGAATGCAGCTTCTTAACGATGGCCTTGCGCTTGGACATCCGCAAGACTCCCAGGGCGAGGGTAACTGTAGTGACGATCGGAAGGCCTTCCGGGATTGCCGCAACAGCCAAGGAGACTGTGCTTCACCAAGGTTCAATGGTCAGCGTTGATATTGTCTTCGCAACTTTGCCGCAAGGGACAGTCCATTAGAAGAAGACAAGCGTACCTCCAATGGTGAACATATCAAGCCAAGAGCGCTTCTGAATAACGCCGATGATACAGATGATCCCGATGATCCCGAAGGAGATAATGGACAACTGCTTTGCAAGCTCGTCCATGCTTAGTTGGAGAGGCGTACGCTTCTCCTCGACCTGACAACCGCGTTGAGTCCGTGTCTGACTGGCAAGTCGATCGAACGCACCTCTTGCATCATGGAGAAGATCATGCCGAACTCGGTCTGGGTGCCAGTGGCAATGACAACGCCAGCGCCACGTCCTAACAAAGCAATCAAAAACTAGCAACAATCCATGCGCACATATACGCCTACCATTTCGCACCAGTGTACCCATGTACGCAATACATGATCGTTCTGCAAGGGCAACGGGCTCTCCAGGTACAACATATCCATTGGCGTTGAGATGTCCATTCGCGCCGTTGACGAACGCGCATGGTTCCGTGTCTTTTCGACGGGTCGTAGTCTCCCCGGTCAAACTGCTCTCGTCTATCTCCAAGTCAACGGCAGAGATGAGCCTGACATCTGCGGGTATGCGGTCGCCTGTGGTGAAGGTGACGATGTCTCCGGGAACGAGCTCGTTCGCGAGTAGATGCAGAGGCTTGCCATCACTGCAAGTCGACTGTCTGAGCTTGGCGTGTGCAGAATGTGGGGCATGTCCGGCCTACCGAATGAGATGACAGTGATGGGGTACTAGCTTGTTCAAAGCCTCCAGACTTTTTTCTGAGCGCTGCTCCTGCACAAAGCCGACTGAACGACATCAAAAACCATTCATAGCGTTGATATTGCTCGTGCGTACCGGTGAGGACGATGAGAACCGCTACCGTGATGCTCACGGAGTCGTCTATATTGCCCATGACGGCACTGACGATCGCACTCCCGCATAGCAGCAGAATGAGCGGGTTCTCGTATATTGTCTTCGCGAACTTCATCAAGAGAGGTTCTGGGGTCGAGACAGTGAACTCGTTATAGCCATGCGTAGCAAGGAGCTCTTGCACGCGTCTTGATGATAAACCTTCTGTGGCAGACGTCCCGAAGTACGCCAGGGTGTCCTGGACAACGTCAGGGCGCAGACATGTGAGCGGAGAATGTAACACACCTGCACGGAGCAATGCGCGAACTTGGCGGACGCGCTTTCCTTCTGGGTAGCTCCACCGTCCGTGTGCGTTGGCAGCTGCTCGTACTGTTCGCGCTGTGAGAACGATGCTACGAGCCTTCCTACCGTCTGCTCCCAAAGACCCCTCGCGCCCTCCGTCTGGACTACTGTCCTAAGCTCATCCAGAGATGGCACACCAGTTGACGAATGAGGAAGTCCGAGCGGTCCTTCAAGGGTATGCCTCCTGAGAGTAGTGCTGTACGCGAAGTGCGCGTTGGCGTCTGGGATGGTAGGTTGCGGCTCATCATGGTGGTCGCCAGAGAAGTGAGAGAAGTATGCGGAAGCAGGCGGAGATTCGCTGCGATAGGTGGCATAGGTAGCCGAACGAGGGTTCATGTTGTACCTCGCGCGTGCGGACGCCGAGGAGCTCGAGGCTGTAGGAACAGGCTGGCCGTTGTGGCCTGGTAGAGGAGAAGGCGAACGCTTGCGTTCGAGAGCCATAAGCTGCTGCGCTGCACCAGGCTTCTGCTAGTGTCTGAGTGCCAATGCTGATTCGTTTCGCAGGGTGTGAGGAAAGTTGGGTATGGTCTGATAGCCTGATATCGTTAGGTGCGTGAAAGCATCTGAAGGCGGTAGGAAAAAGCACACCAGAGTAGTAAAGCACTTCGTGGTCAGGAAAGAAACAGCGGTACACTGCAGGTTGAGTATTAAGGGTGACGATGATACGGCTGCCACAGGACAAAACAACTGGCCAACGCCGGGATCGAACCGACGACCTTGGCGTTATTAGCACCACGCTCTAACCAACTGAGCTAGTCGGCCGTGCAGTTTGTGCGATTCACTGTTATACAAGGATATCTTATAGAAGTGGTCTAATTATACTCTAATTACTTTTTTTTTTTTTTTTTTTGGTGGAGCGGTTGTAGATGCCCTGAGCTGCAGTGGTCCCCAGGGGGGCATGCTGTGCAGCTCGTGATCAAACAATATGATCGGGCCCGCTAGTGACAAGTCCAGAGGCGGACCTCCGGGATAGCCAGTTGTGTAGAAGAGATGTCACCGAATATACCGCAGGGAAATGCCATTACGCACTGAGTGTGGGACTCAGGGAGAGAGCCAGATCATCCGACTCGCCGAAACAAGTCATCCTTGGCCTCTCCGGATACCCACTAAAACCCCGCCATCCCCCACCCAGTTGAGTGGGAGGCTATTGCTCCAATCTAAGATCGGGTACCAGGCTGACTCTACAACGTCTGGCTTCAGCGCGCGCTTGCCCAGGAACTTAGCAGTCGCAAGTCTGTCGACAGTTAGTTGGCGGTTTATCGTAGCAAACCAGCGGTTAGTAATTTCCGCCACCGTGAACTCCCTGCCATCATTCTGGATGACTCGCTCACAGCGCAGCTTCCACACCAAATATACGGCCTCCGTTGTGAGGATGGTCCATAGGCGTTCGAGAGCAGGGAGGCGCTCTCCGTCAGCGCCCTCAAAGATCAAGCATGGAGCACCGATCAGCGTTCCCCAGGTAGCCCCAGGCCATTCCTTGCCAGTGTGGGTCCACAGGTCACTGAGGAGAGCCATGATCTCTGCACGCCCTCGTGCTCTGCAGTTGAGGAGTATGTGGTCAAGCGACTCCACCTCATTACACACTTTGCAGGTTGCGCGCTCGCGCAGGGGGTCCGGCATAGACGGACGAAGCCAGTGTTTGCCTACCATGTAAGCATCGTGCAGAGTTTTCCACAGGAATTGCCTGCACTCTCTGACAACATCTTTCTTCCTCAGCGAGGTCCAGACAGTCGTGTCCTTAATGCTATGATTACAGGCAGACTTGATATCCTCGACGACGCGCACCACGTTTGCGGCAGCACTCGGGCGCTGGTCGAGCTTGGCGCCTCGGTACGACCGCACAACATTATAAGCTAATTTTTGCGTCATGAACGTCAAGCTCGCCCCCGATACACAGAAGGCGGGTGGGATATCAATCGAGAGCACATCGGGCGAGGATTTAGCTGCACCGAGGCCGGCAAGCCGGTCCGCCCCCTCATTGCGTGGATGTCCGTTATGGCCTTTAACCCAGCGGAAGGCCGTATGCGCCTTCCGCTGTCGCAGTGCGGCTATGGTTGCAGCAATCACCTGGCCATTCTTCGTGGCCAGGAATCCTTCGTCTTCGTGCTTATAGCGGTACTTAGTAAGCATATCCATCACCGTCCTCGAATCGGTTTCCTGCACTAGATTGAGGTTCTGCGCAATTCTCGATGATGCCAGGTACGTAGCCACTGCTTCACCAGTTTGATTAGATTGGTCGATCTCCGCAGGAATACGGAGGCTGAGGTTGGACGGGTGTGATACATCCACGAAGACGCCCGCACCCGCTATTGCGTCCCGGTCGCCGTTTCTGAGGCAGGAACCGTCCGTGGCCAGCGTCAATTCACTGATGCCATCGGACGCAAGCTTCATGTCTAGACGGGCATTTGCCGGAGGGGATTGGTCGGTGAAGATCCGGAAGATGCTGCCCTCCGTTCCGTGGGTCGTTACTCTGCGATCGAATAGAGTCGCCTCTTGGACACCCTCAGTAAGTGCCTCATCCATTTGGGACTCCTCGTAGTCCTCCGAATGTTCCCCTCTCGGGTCCCACTTTGAGGGGAGCAGGTTCAGGAACTGTTCTGCTCTCGTGTAGCAGCGGTGCGGGTTGCTACACCGGTAGTCGACGATCATGCGCTCGCACGTTGCGCAATCGCACCGCTGCGTCGGACGGTGGTCCTGTGCAGCAAGGTGAGCTGCGAGATTTTCAAAGTCACCGACAGTTCTGAGTTTGTGCTTCTCCTTGAGGCAGGTTACTACCGCTGAAGCCATTGACAGCTTGCGGATGTCCTTCAGGTCGGTCTGCGCATGATCCCACATTGGAAGCCCGCGCAGGATTGATCTTGAGAAAGCAAGGCCCTCAGCTCGCAGGTTGTACTTCTTTGCCACTGTGAGCATGTCTTTCAGCTCCTGCGGTAGTGCTGACTTCTTGGGCTTCCAGTGCTGTAGGAAGGGATTCACTCTCAGAGCTGGATCCTTTACGCTGCAGTCCTTAGGTACGAAGTGCGCAAAGAGTTCGTCTGCCAGACTTGCCCACCATGGTCGATTCGGGCCAAAGGAGAGGTAAGATTTGAGCCACATTATGCTAATAGCCTCGTTCCTAGATTCAATGTCAAGGATTTTGAAGCCTCCTTGGTCAAAAGGCAGTGACAGGTGCGCCATACCGACTGGCGTGTTATGCTTATCATCCCATATATATTTACGCAGGATTTTAGTGAGGCGAGACTTGACCAGGTCCGGCATGCGCTGGACATCGGTCAAAAATTGAGTCATCCCGCCCACAAACATCTGAGCGACGTGGCGCTTCCCTTCAAGTGTGGTGCGCCCGAGTTTCCATCGCTTCAGCGTGTCCTCGAGCTTCGCAAGTCTCGTCGACCACACTTCACACTCGCCAATGTTGTTCCCAAAAAACGCTCCGAGGATGCGCACCGGCTCCCCTTCGCCTGCGACGTGTACATTCTGCGGGTAGTCCTTCCATCTACCCGTGGACTTGTAGGTCCAAGCGAACTCTTCCCTATAGGCTGGCGTACCGATAGGTATGATCTCCGTTTTGGAGATGTTGAACTTGGCTTTGGCTGCAGAGCACCAGGTATTCAGGATAGACTGGAGGTCTTCAAATTTATCGTCCTCCGTGAGATACGTGGTAGTATCATCAGCAAAGAGTGTCGCTTTCAGAACCTCAAGGTGGCCGGGGAGTTCAAACCCTTTCAGGTTCGATTTGCGAATCATCGCTGATAGCGGCTCGATTGCCAGATCGAACAAGAGGCATGACAGGGGATCGCCTTGCCGAACTCCACGGTAGATCCGGTAAGTCTCGCTCATGGCGCCGTTCACCATTACTGACGTCTCTGCATTCGCGTAGAGGGATTTCACCATTGTTATGAATGGTTCAGGGATGCCAAAGCGCTCTAGGACCCGCCACAGGTAGTCATGGGCAATCTTGTCGTAAGCCTTTTCCTGATCTAGGGCAACGATCGCTCCGTTGACTTCTTTCGCCTCAGCCCACAGCATCATCATGCGAGCTAGCTGAGTTTGGTCACGAAGCTTTCGGCCCGGCACGAAACCAGCTTGCGCCGGGTGCACAATGCTCGGAGCCGCAGCGGCCAGCTTGACCGCCATTATCTTTGTAAGTAGTTTATAGTCAGTGTTCAGGACGGTGATCGGACGGTAGTTCACAACTTTCGTCTTCTCACCCTTCTCCTTCCAGATAGGGGCCATCCAACCTTCCGCAAAGGCAGTGGAGGCACACACTCCGTTTTGTTGGATGTCCGCGAAGGCAGCTTGCAGGACTGCCAGGACGTCGAAGGATGCGCGGTCAGCATGTCGTGAGTCCTCTCTGAACCTGTCATGGAGTGTCTTCCATACTTCATACTGAATGCCATCAACCCCAGGAGCTGTACCCGTCTTAGCATACTTGAGTGCAAACTCGCAGTCATCGTGGTTGATGACTGCCGCCATGTCCTCCGCGCACGATTCATCAACAGAGACATCTAGGCTGTCCAGAGCTGTGCGAATGTCGCGCTCACGCTGGTCCGGGGATGTGACGTCCGGCCCATCTTGTTGGATGGAATTGTGGTGCGCTCGCGCGACCTTTGCCATCTGGGGAGCATCGGTTACGAAACGTCCCGAGCCCTCGGGACTTTCAAAGGCCGGGATGAGCTCCCTCGGAGCCTTGGATTTATTCAAGTTTACCCAGAACTTCGTCGGACTCTCACCGTGCAGCCTATACTTCACCCGTGAGTTCCCCTGTCTTTGCTTCTGCCGCCTCGCCTGCAGGTCCCTAATTTGGGCCGTCAGAATATTAATCTCTTTGGCTTTCTGGCGGTCATCAAGGTCGCAGTTCCCCCGCAGACGCTTCAGAGCTGCTTCATGCTCCTGGATTTCGCTAATCAGTTTAGGGACTGTTGCCTTCTCAAGGTCCCTCACCATCGTAAGCCAGTTGGATTTGAGGGCAGCAAGGATAGTTTGCGGGTTGTGGTCGTTGGTACGAGTCTGGGTGTGTTCGAGCAGCTGGAGGTCATTCCATGCCTTCAGGCCTCTGGCCTTCATTCGTTTCACTAATCCCTTGTTCTGAAGAAGATGGAGGGGAAAGACTGTTCTACCAGGGCCGACTTCCGGTTCGTTGGGCGTGGTGATCTGCACCATCACAAGGTGATGGTCCGTTTTCACGCTAGGTTGCTTTATTTCCCATTGACGAGCAAAATGGAAGGTTTCCTCATTGACATATATTCGATCGAGTCGCGACATCGTTGCGGAATCTCCCGTGCCTCTGTGGAAGGTATAGTTACGCTCTGTGGGGTGCGTCGCTCTCCACCCGTCCACTAGCATCAGATTGAGGCGAGATTTTAGGTCGTCAAGGTCCTCAATGGACGGATCAGGTATCAGTGACACAGGGAGGCGGTCGATGGAATCCTCGACATTGTTAAAATCTCCTGCCATGAGGTGAGGACATGGAACATTTGGGTGCTGGTCGTAGTACGCTGACACGTCTTTGAAGAAAGCGCGCCTTTCGGCAACACCATCCGAAGTCGGGGCATAGGCACACAGAAGGCGCCGAACGTCGCCTCCTCTCCACGCAATGGTAAGCTGGGCTGCACGTCCCGGAGAGATTACCTTAAGCTTTGCGCCCGTTGTATTGATGAGTTTTGAGTTCAGTACGAACGCCACACCCTCCTTCTGCGTGGGGGAGTCTGGGTGAGCTGAGTGAAGGATTTTAATGCTACCCGCGTACATCCGGTGGATGTCAGCGACACGACGGTCCGTGAGGTGCGTCTCCTGTAATAGGAGTATAGCGATGTGCTCCTCCCTCATCATGCTGTATATACGGCCCCATTTATTGTCAGGGTGGTCAGGCAGCATACTACCAAATCCATTGATATTCAATGTGGCTACTCTCACTGTGGTTTTCTGACCTATCTGGTCTGCTCTGCACCTGGTAGGGCGAGATGGGCCAGGAGAGGCTCCATTTAGCGAATCATTAGATGGCGGCGAGCCGTCGTCCGTTGGAGACCGGCCCTCGGGAGGGTCACAAGCTTGCTCACCACTGACTGGTGGGCCTGAGGGGAGCTGCCCGCCCCCATTCTGCATCACTTCCGATGCTATCGCTTCTGGCCCATCTGGGCACGCGTTGACAGTCGGGGATACACCCTCGACGCCTTCCCTGTTTGCACAGAGAGGCAGCGGTACCACCGCATGAGTCTCTGACCGAGACTCCAAACGACTTCGTACAGATGCCGCCGAGGGTACACTGCACGGAGACTCATCAGGCCGAGAGCCCTCCTCCCGCTGGTGTACCTCGTAACCGTGGGTCCCTTGGCCCGTCTCGTCATTGAGGGCCTGGCTAGCGGCTGGAACCAACACCTCTCCGAGATGGGTTGCCGAAGCGCCTGTGTCGTAGTCGGTACCGTCGGGTTGCTGCAGTAGCTGCCTTGTAAAATTGGTTGGATTTGTAGTAGTAGCGTTCTGAGACTCCCTCGCAGGTCTGCCAAACCTATGAGATCAAAGTCAGTTAGTGGAGAGGAGAGGCGCATGCCGGTACAGAGTGCCGAGTACTGGAGGTAGGCACCTTCCCAGCATGCGGGTTGCGCGTCCTCCTTCAGTGGCGCAGGAGGGGACGCTTGTAGATTGGAGAGAAGACTGACAGCCAGCGACTCCCCGCGCCTCAGGGGGTGACTCAGAGTGGATTGATTCCAGTGGCAAGCCGCTCTTCATTCAGATCGTCATACAGGTACATGTACATCGGAGCACTACATGGTACTCGAGGAGGTCAGCGCCTCTTACCGGTGTGGCCTCTACCGCCTCCACGGCCACGCGATCCGCGCGAGCTTCTACCGCCGCCACGGCTGCCGCGTCGCGGGACTTCCTTCCAGATGTCCTTAGCCTGGGCGAGCGGGTCCGGCACTGTTGCGCCATCTTCGGGCTTAGCCGCCGGCGACGCATACATGTCGTCGACGCTAGTGCCTTGCCACCCCGGAACCTTAGGAAGGGGGCAGTCGCGTGCGCAGTGCGTCGAGTCTTTGCAGAGCTTGCAGTCCACGACCAGCTTGTTCACCGTCAAGCAGTGGAGGCCGCGTCAGTAGGTCTTGGCAGCGGTGAAGAAGCTCAGCCAGCGCTTGTATTCGTTGCGCGCGTTCAATACAGGCTTGCCAGTGATGAGGTACGCCGGGGCAGCACGTCCAGTTGAGGGATCGTCCGCTGTGACCACCGTCGCATCCAGCGTGTCGGTTGCCATTTTGACGAGCTCCGCGAGGGTGCCGGCCGCGTCCCAATTCGCCGCGACCTGGCGCGCGGTGAACCACAAGAAATCGCGGTCAGCCCAGAGGCGCTCCTTGATGACCGTGAGTACGGTGTGCTTGGCTGCGACGCTGTCTTCGACCGCACCAGGAGGACCCGAAAGTACCATGATGGACCACGGTTGTATGTCCGCAGAGATGGCGTACATTGAGAAGGAGAGGGTTGGGTGGACGGCAAATACTCCCTGCCAGAGGAGGAATTCCCGGAGCATCGACGTGCCCGGCCCTAGCTCAACAAAGTAGGTCCATGGCTGGCCGAAGCGGTTCTTGTCACCGAGGTGCTTCATCTCCGGGGCATACACGACGACCTCCGGAGCGGCAGGGGGTTCCTCGAGGTTGAGAGCGGAAGAGCCTGCCCCATCAGCGTCTTCGAGTTGGGAGAGGATCTCCCCCTCTTCAGAGACGCCATCCCTCATGGAGGTGTCCTCCGAGCCAGGGAGGTCGCGCGCGGGGGCTTTACCTTTGTCGCCCTGTCTGCCCGTAGATGGCTGCGGAGGAGCGGAAGGGGAGGCTTGGAAGCGGAGGGACTGGATGAAAAGTCTAATCTCTGCAGCCTTCTCCGGGGAGCGCGATACGAAGCGTTGTCCACCTCCATGGATTACGGCCGCCAATACCGATGCCGTGTTCTTTCGCACACCCGACTCTTGGTCTGGGTTGGTGTTGCCGAAGAACTTGTAGACGGGGATATGAGGGATGGGGATGGTACCCAGGGTGAAGACGAGGCAGTTCTTCTGCAGTCTGCCTGGGACCGGCCCTTGGCGCGACATGCGGACATGGGGGTTCTCGTCTTGGAGGGTAGGAAGGCCCTCAAAGTCCGCCGCGTTGTACAGGTGGAGCGGGGACTGCATCTCGGAGATCGTAGGGAAAGAGCGGGCGGGGAGAGGGGCAGGTTGCCTCAGCGGGGGTTCCGAGGTTTGGGAGGTAGGTAGAGTTGGGGAGTCCAGCTCGGGCGATATCTCTGTCGCCGGTCTAGGAGGCTCCTTTCGCTGTACAAGGCGCGTTTCCTGCGCAGGAATGAGTGTTATTTATATCTCCAAGCACTGACTGTGCTCACTTCCGCGTTGTTGCGCGTATGCTCCTCTGTCTGATCCGTGACCTTGGACCGTTTCTGCGGCCTGACGTTCGTCGTGTTATGGGAGGGGTTCTGGGTAGGAGACATGGAGCTCGCGTCGGTTTTTCAGTGAGGGCGACGGCTTGGCCATTGTGCCTTTGTTATATAGCTCTCAGAGACAAAGCTAGGGCACAACTCAACAAAGGGCTTAGAGGGAGCTAAGCGCTATCAAAGCGGAGCATTTGTGCAAAGCTTTGTGGCCACGCTACATTGTCGCAGTCGGGTGGGAAGCTTTGTGTAAGGGCCACGCGTTCACGCGCGGGTCTGAGTTTGGGCGGTTACACACCACCCATGCCCCGAGGGGTGCCGGTCGGGGTCCATGATCATCCCTTCTGGGGGGTACTACAGACAGCTGGATCGCTATGGGGGAGGTGATAGACCATACAGGTTACACGGGGGTACTCCGGGGGTCACAGGCAGGTACTAGGTAGTAGCTCGTCATGGTGGAGAGCGGTTCTCGGCGAACTGCCAAGGGGGTGGCGCGTTCAGCGCATGGGAGGTACACCTCCATCGTCCTAGCTCGTCGACGACGGGCTTTTGCCCTGGGTAGTGTGTGCCCAGAGGACGACGTCTTGCATACAGCCCGATCTTGTAGCTGCAGCCCCTTGGGCCTATGAGTAGTAGGCGCGCCGCTGAGCCACCCATGATTCACATGGTGGTGGTCGTGGTCCAAGGTCCTATACTCTAATACTTACTATTAGCTCCATCCTTCTCTTTCCATAACCAGAGTTGACTAGACTGGGCATGAACTTGATCGTGGCAGTATTTGGGATCGTCACAGAGGCGTCTTACTACTAGCGCGTCAGCGTGTCGGCCATTATCGATATCTATCGCAGGCTCCACGGCAAACATCCCCCGATTCCAGGGGTCCTGACAACACCGAGAATGGATTGGCATGTTTCCCGTCAGAATCGTGTCAGTGCATTCCCTTTGTTTTCGCTCTGACAGGAAAACACGGCAAACATCCCTTTTTTCCACAATCCTTGACATGTATA
>CCBP010000408.1:54185-66410 GCA_000765035.1 Trametes cinnabarina
TAGATGGGTGAGACGGATTGGCCATATCGACCCCTCCGCGCTCCCGCCTATCGCGAGTTCTTGTATGCACCCCCGCGCAGGGCTCGTCCCCGTCGACTGCTGCAGGAACCGCGAAGCCCCGGTCCCTGGCCGCGGGTCCCGGCCACGCACCTCCCACGTGCAAACACCCCACGAATCAGAACCCGAGCCACGACAGGCAACCGCATCTCCCCTTCTCATCCGCCGCCCGTCCCTCGTGGCGGCGGCGTAGTCAATCTTGACAGCAGCTGTCCCCCGGCACAGGGGGCAGGCGCATACAATAGGGCGATCGCGCTGCGAATCTGGTCGGACGACTCATGCATGTGGCCCGCCTCCCGTCTCCAGAAAGCACCAATCAAGGTCAGGGCTGGCAGCGGGAAGCGAAAGAAACGGAAGTACTCGACCGGTGGACCGGGATGAGCCCAAAGGCGGTGATACAGGACGTACCACGGTTCTACAGCTTCCATCGTCAGGCCTCAAGGGAAAACCGCCCCACTTTACATTTGGAGCGCGCCACTTTTCATTACTTCAAAAACACTCTGTTGCACAGGCCATATGGATGGATTTTCTCGTCGACTGACCTCGCTGACTCACAGCAGTTTGCATATCGATATAGCGCTTGGAAACAAATACACTACAGGCGGACTTCTAATATCGGTGATGCCCTCACCCGGGAATGGCAGTTTCTGAAGACTTATGATCTCCGCCATCATTCCCATCATTCCGACCTTCTGCCCGCAAGGAATGCCGAAATGCCGGGAGAAGTCCGCCTGTAGAGTGTTTGTTTCTGAGCGCTATATCGATATGCAAAGCGCTGCAACAAGATGCGCCGGACGAACTCGTGGGGGCAGCTCTCACCACCGTGCACCCGGAAAGCGTATACTGACTCCCAGCATGATAAAAACAATAGTCACTCACTTCCATTGGCCGACTAGCTCAGTTGGTTAGAGCGTGGTGCTAATATCGCAACGCCAAGGTCGTCGGTTCGATCCCGGCGTTGGCCAGCCTTTTTTGCCTGCTATATACTTAACGGCGCGAGAACAGTTGTCGTCCCAAGACGCTGACAAAAACAAGCCCTCGGCTCGACGGAGCGTCTGAGTCGGTTGGGTCGGAATCCTGAGAATCGACCACACCTTCATTCAGAGCTTGCAGAATCGCCGAGGATCGTACTGCGCGCCGAGGGTGTCGCGACGCTGTTTTGACCGCGGCAGAAGTCTCAAGTCTCAAGGACTCGTAGTCGGACGTCCGGTGAGAATCAAGGTTGCACAACCGTCGCGTTCAACAATCCTCGCCTCCGATGGACCGGATGTTTTCGCGGTCGTCGACGGATGGATGGTAGTCGGATAGATGGGTATGCATGTAGATGCACCCTGGAGTGATTTGGAGTGACCCTCAACGCGGGGGGCGCGGAGCGGAGGACGAGGGACCCGGCAAACGAAGTACGCACTGTCTACTGTGCTCCGGGAAGAGAAGACGGACGATGTTGAGGACCTCTGACAGCGATTGCATAGTCTTAGCAGCGAGCGAACATAGATCACACGCTTCGGCGGCCTGATAGGAGCACATTCACGCTCGGCGACGGGTCGTCGACAGTCGACAGCGTGGCTTCTACATCGGGCGATGCGTTCATGGCTAGAGCGCGGAGGTTCATGCATACCGTAGTAAGTCAGTGATCTCCAGAATGGAAGAGGCATGTGTGGTTTTGTGGCAAGGGGGCCCCGGGCAGAACCAAGCCAGGCGCTCGTTGTAGAGCTTGGATCCCGAGGTGATTCGGGTCAGTCCCCGCTGTCCAAAACTCCACAGGGTCAACAGACCCGCAGGATATGTTCAAGCTGTCGTTATCCCTCTGGCGCGCCAAGGACCGTGATAATCAAGCCTAGCACAGCAGAAGCAAGGAGCCACGTCGATCAGGAGGTCTCCATGTCGACCGTCGACGTCGAAGGATTTGAGTTCACGGGTTGAAGACAACGGGAGGTCGGAAAGATGATTCGGATGCAGGCGAGCAACGGTCGACAGGCGAAAAGCTGTGCTTTTTGTGAGGTCTCTTGAGCCTCTGTGAGCGAACGAACGTGCGCGGGGAGTACAAGCTGGTACAGAATGAGGACTCGGGCAAGTGGGTGGTGCGCGGCAGCGGTATATTTCAAAGCCTCATCAACGATAGATCTAGACCCCGTTGATCTTCTGCTGGCACCTGAACGCGTAAGCTGGACAGATCGCCAGCGAGGAGCACGGTAGCAGCACAGGCGCATTTGAGGCCGATGCAGCAAGGAGTGCGTGACCCATAACCTTGATTGCCCGGAGATGAGATCATATTCGTGATGGCTGCTGGCGACAAGGAGGCTCTTAGCGGGGACGACCTTCGAGAAACCATACTCGTAGAGAGATCTAGATACGAGACTCTGATGTTTGGGAGGCGGAAGCGTGTGCTGGATGCGTTCGTTATGGACGGGCGCGTGTCTGATGGTGGTGGGGCGTAGTAGGCTAGTAGCGCAACAGGCGGTCAGCTGAGGGGCGCGCGTCATGAAGAACGTTGTAGCGAAAGCACAGGGAAGGTCAGACAGAGAGAGCGCGAGAGAGAGCAGAGAAGGAGGGATCTGGGCAGGCGAGGATCAGATTGAGCAAAGAGATGTACGTGAGCGTAACCTTGGGAGGCTGACAGATGGATCCATCGCAGCATCACGTCTGTGCAACTGACCTTTCTTTCTTCGGGTTCTTTCTCAGGCCTCGCCATAGCACAGCCAGTACAACAAAGCCAAGACGTTCTTGGTTCTCGAACACAAAAGACCTAGAATTGAGGATGCAGCCAGAGCCAGAGACCGTCGAAGCGAACTCCCGGCAAATAGGAGGCAGTAGAGAGAGAAGCAGGAACAGTCGGCAACAGCCGAAAGAAGGTCGATAATGGGCGCTAGGTCTCAGGCACCGACCGAGAAAGGCAGGCGGAGGCTCTCATGGGACTCTCTCTCTCTCTCGCTCTCTCTCAGGCTGCCTCGCTTCCTCTCCCGTCCAATGCCTCCCGC
Source organism: Trametes cinnabarina (assembly GCA_000765035.1). Lineage (NCBI taxonomy): Eukaryota > Fungi > Basidiomycota > Agaricomycetes > Polyporales > Polyporaceae > Trametes > Trametes cinnabarina. The sequence goes on from CCBP010000408.1 coordinate 57,221, forward strand.
TCCTTCTCCTCTCTCCCTCATCTCCTCCGTTGCCACTCCCTCCACGTCCCCACATCTCAATACGCAAAGTATCAGCGGCGCATACAACGCACACGACAGGGAGGACGGTCATCGTATCTATCCGCCCCCTCCGCTTTCATGAGCACCGCATCCCCGACCGCCTTCCTCCTCTGGGCTATCCTCTCCATCCTCGTACGTTGCAGTGACCATAGCGCTATCAAAACACTCTTATGAACCCGCTGCTAGTTTCTGGGCTTTCTCGTGCACCATCTCTGGTGTTACGATAGGTTCAAATGCCTACGCTGGTCCGCGGGCCGTCAACCGGGCGCATTCAAGCGCGTCATGACTGTGCGTGCTCAAACCGTCACTGCACGAACGTCTCAACTCACCTCCGCGCGTTTCAGTACTCATATCTAGCAGCAGTACCGCTATTTGCTTTCTATAGCATAGGCATGTCTGTCATCAAATATAAAGAAGGTCGGTCATCACGCAACATCCCTGCTCCCCCCGCATCCTGAACCTGAGTTGTAGGCTTCGTCTTGACACCGGACGGAAAGTGTACGTCACGCTCTCAGACGTGGGTGCTTTGATCCGACGGACTGACGATCCACAGTCGCTCCCATGCCAATTGACATGTATCGAGAGTCGAATCGGAGCTGGGTGCTCCCCCTTCAATTCGTCTTCAGCATAGCATTCGCGCTCGAACAGTGAGTATACATCCTTAATTTCTCCTCCTTTTCACGATGTTTCTGACACCTTACTTCGCTGCGCAGGGTGACCCACCTCGAAGGTACGGCTGAAACGGCTACACTGCGTGCCCAGCGTGTGCTGATCTATCGGCTTCGCAGAGTTGGCATTCTGGCTATATCTTCTGCATCAGAATCCGAGCAAAGAAGCGTGGTTCAACAGCTGGGAGTACCGCTTGTGGTACATGGGTTCGTGTACAAATCACCTTCGACGCCTATATCTCGCCCTGACTTGACTGGACATCGCCTACAGGGAGCCTTGTTTCTTTAGTCGGTCTACCTTTGACCGCGCTTATCACGCGCAAGCACCTCGATACGGTCCGTCATGGTGCTTCTGCATTTTCCCGCCCGCTGACCTCAAAGGACGTCACAGGTAGACGCGTACATATTTCTGGTGGGCTCCGCGGGATCGACGTCGACGACTATAGCCTTCCTTTACGTTCTCTGGCGGTTCCCCAGGTTCATACGGCATGTGAAAGCAGAGGGCGCTGATCCGACGGTAGTAGTGCGCTTGGCAACGTTCTACCAACTCAACGTGAGTGGACTGCGTTCATCGGGGTAACATTCATGCTCACAGCTGTTACCAACACAGCAAGTACGCGTTGTGTTCAGATTTATGTTCACCCTGCCGCTGCTTGTCCTCGCTCTGGATGGTATCATCGGCCAGTCACACCCCATCAACCGCAATCTGTAAGTCACTAGTTCATATGGCTTAGCCATCTGGCCAAGTCGTGCTAATCACGATGCTTAGCTTCCTCACGGACTTTTTCCAATTGATCGCGGGCATTGGGTGCTTTGTGTCCTCCATGATCACCCTGCTCATCTTTTTCCCGCGCTCGATCGTCCGCGAGGCAGGGTACAAACCCAAGCTTTCCAGCACGCTTCCCGGACCGACGTCGCCAAAGAGCCCTCCAACGACACCACCATCGCGACCTGCACCATTTGCTTCGAACGGCCCTCCTCCGTTGAACCTCCATCACCAGCAACAATATCAGATTCACCCACAGCATCATCAGCACCAGTTACCGATGCAGGCATACATTGGCGGTGTGGCCGCTCGGGGGACCGAGACGGCGATGACGGGCGTGGCCTCCTGGGAGGGCGACGAGAGCGCGTATACGGCGAGCATGTACTCGCCCCGGGAGTCGCTGTACGACCAGGGCTCTCCACAGTACATGGTTGAGGATCACAGCGAGCGGAGGGTGTCAAGGAGGGGGAGCAGACGCGCGGCGTACGATCCGCGTGCGATGGATGCGCATCGGGAGGGAGAGACGGAGACGGAGGACGATGAGGAGAGGGAAAGCGAGGAAGAGGGCGAGGGACAGCGGGAATGCGTGTCGGATGAGGAGAGCGTGCCGCCGTATTCGCATCACTCCCATCCACATCCGGATCCGCAGCCCGTGCAGCCTGCACAAGCGCGCCTGTACCAGCGACATCCCTTCCCGCACTCGGCGTCGAGTCCTCAGGTCCTCGCCACTGCGCAGCCCGTTCCTTCTCCCACCGTTCCGCTTCCACAAGCAGACTGTGCTCCGCCTTCCCCACCGCCACCGTCACCACTACCACCACCGCCACAGCAATTACAGGCTACAATACCCACGCCCGCGGCTGGCGCGCGGCCGTCGTCTCTATCCTCAAAACGACGAACGTGGGGATGGGAGGAGTCGCGGTGCGCGACGTCCGTCGGGCTCGGGGCCGGGGTCAACACGATCTTCGCGTCTTCGGCGACGCTTGCGGATGGGAACGAGAACGCGAACGGGCGGACGGCGGCGACGCGGGGGAACGTCACCGTGCAGGCGAGCGTCGGGCTGGGGATGAACCTGGGTCTGGCCGGGCTCGGAGGGCGGAGGGTGTCGAGCTTGCATCCATACGTGAGTGCGATGTCGTGCTTCTCGTGGCTATGTGTTCGTGTTGGCTGACCATGATCATGGGTGGGTGAAATAGGTGGTCAACTTCACGTCTCCTATCGGTGAGTTCTTTCTCTGTCTTGGTCTGCGTAATGGGGCGTGTGCGCTGATGGTGATGCGTGCTTTGCAGATCTGGTCGACATCCCGCCGATGGACGAGCTGCCTCGCGCGATATGACTGAGTCGCAGCTAGTCTTCCTCTCAGTCTTTTGCGCGTCCCCACCCGCTCCCCGTCCGTGTACGTCACCGTTCACGGCCCAGAAGAGTGCTGATTCCCTGCCCCGATCCCCGATCCCCGTCCGCCAAATCTCCATCGCATTGCATCTAGATACCCCTCGCTGCTGTGCTGTTACCCATCCCACCTCGTCTTACTGACGAGGTCGCGCCGTTACCTATCGCCTGCACGCTCCCTCGCTGCCACCGTCTATAGGACCACTGCGACTCTACATGCTAAGGTCTCGTCCTCCCGGCGCTGGGAGCAGGGAACGTGCTTCCGCCTCGCTTCACACCCCCCTCCCTGCTCTTCCCATCTCGTCACCCACCCTCCCGATCCGTCGTTTGATCGTTCCCTGCCCACTCCCCTGCATCCTAGTCAACGACTCCCCGCTGCTCGGGAAGAGCTCCGTTGGTCAAACACAGACTATCTGGCGTCCCTCACGACCCTTTCACGACCCGCCACGATCCCGTTCGTCTTTCCGTTAGCGTATTAGGCGGACGGACGTCTGCTGCGCTGCGTTTTGGGCGGTCCGCGCATAGGGCGCATCCCCTCCTTGATTATCTCTTCTATCCTACTTTCCCCCACTCTTGCTTACCCTTCGATATTGGATACCATCCGTCTGGGCTTATTGGGAAAAAAAGCCGCGCGCGCGGTCCGTCCTCTCTCCTTACCGCTCTTACCTCCCGCGTCGCCCTCTCGCTCCTCTTTCCCCACTTCGAGCTCATGGGTCTCGATCCCGTGCAGGACGGCACTACGCGACCCGCGACCGAGAGACCCGCGCGCGTGCATATATGGGATTGTAGCTCTCGGAAGCTCGGGCCTTGGTAGATGGAATAATGGATGGATGGAAGTCGTTGTCGTTGTTGTAGGATTATCTGTAGGCGCGAGCGGTACGCGCTAATGTATTTTATCTTCCATAGTAACGGGCCTTGGCTTGCATGTGCTGCTTCGGATCCAGAACACGGCCAGTCGGTGTACTGTAGGAACGTAAAGATGTCGCGGCCCAACCTCGACCAAGCTCGACAGGCCAAACACGTCAAAAGACTACGCATGGGCGGACGAACGATGCAAAGTACAAACGTAGGTTTGGGCAGACGAAGGAATTTCCAAGCGCCACTTCGCAGAAATGATGCCTCGTAACTTCTTCCATTGGAGCTGTGCAGTTGTTACGAGTCCATTTCCAACCACGGTCATGGTGGAACAAAAACCATTGGCCAACGCCGGGATCGAACCGACGACCTTGGCGTTGCGATATTAGCACCACGCTCTAACCAACTGAGCTAGTCGGCCATGTAAACGGGAGTTTTTCAAGGCTAATAACCAGGCTCAGTCGCAAGATGCTGAATCGCGAATATTTGCTTGGGCTCTCGCGATCGTGTGGCCTTTGCTGGTGAGAAACCTTCGTGCATCTCTGTTCCCCGGACATGGCACATTCAGACATGGTGGCCCCGATAATGGCTGAAATTCCATCTGACAATTTCAAGGAAGTGTGATCCACAGGCTTCCAGTGTCTTCCAGGCGTCCTCGACGTATGCCAACCGCCATACAGCAGCGCTGTCCAAACTATCCGGACGCGGCGCGCAGCAATCAATGACGGCTTCGCATACCTCCAGAGGGACACCGCGCGTCATCATCTACGGACCATGGGGTGGTAGATTAGCCCGGATGTGTAGACGGCGCAGCGATGATGCTTGGTGAGGCAGGAGGCCGAAGTAAAACCCAGATCGATGAAACGCAGAGGAGTTACGATGGCAGGAAGAGAGGCTCCTTGGGGAGCCTAAGGTCGGATACAAGCCCAAATGGCGTCAGAGCCTGAGCGTGGGCAGTGACGAGGTTGTCGAGTTGCCCAATGTATGACACCTATCTGCGTGGGCGAAGCACCGGGACCTGTACTCTGCACAGCCCATGAGGACAAAGCGTGAGGAATACGTGAACTTATACTTCGGAATTTCAAGGTGTACGTGGAGAGTGAGCGCTGAGCCGCAGCAATCAAGGTTGAATCTGTATTTGAGCGACGAAGGCTGTCATTGATTGGATATCGATACAAATCAGTACACTGCAACCATGCGAACTTCAACGGACTTGGAGGCGATCGCTCCGCGATTACTTGATCTTGATCTGGTTCGTGGTGCCCTTCTCCTCCTCTTCGCCAAAGATGGTGATATCCCAGTACGGCGGGTAGGTGGTCTTTATGTTGTAGCGCTTCCGGTTCTTGCGTCCGAGCTCGCACAGCTTCTCATAATCCTCGTCTGACAGCTCGACCTGCTGGAAGTTCGACTCGATACGCTCTGAAGAATAAGTTGCAGTAAGCGCTAGCTGTATCGCTTCGAATTGAGGGCGTCCAACGTACCCGGTGTGACACTCTTGGGGATGACAGAGTATCCGCGCTTGACGCCCCAAGCGATGAGAACCTGCGCAGGTGTGGCGTTGAGCTTCTTCGCGATCTCCTGGACCTCAGGGTAATCAGTGAGCTTTTTGCGACCCGCCACTGAGACATAATGCGTCAGACTACAGAGCAATAGGCGAAGCGCTTGAAGTAACGCACTGTTATTGCCGAGTGGACTGTAGGCTGTAATATGGATATTGTGCTCCTTGCAGAACTGCACGAGGTCGTCCTGGAGGAGGAGAGGGTGCGCTTCGACCTGATTCACGACCTGTATGCCCTCATGAGCACCCATCTCGACCCGGATCACAGCGCGCCAACATACCGGCCAAACGCCAGTGGCCTCGGCGATGCCCTTGATGTGCTCAATCGAAAAGTTCGAAACGCCAATGTTCCTGACCTATCAGACAAGCACTCCTAGTTAGCACCTGTGATGGCGGTGAGGGCGGACGATACACACCTTGCCGGTATTCAGCAGGGCGATCATAGCTTTCCAAGTATCGACAAGACTTGTCTCAGTGTCAAGGACAACCCAGCCGGGGCGATTAGGGTCCTCGGGCTCGAGGCCACGACCAAGGCCAGGCGGGAATGCGACAGGCCAGTGAATGACTGTAACGAAGACAGCCACTCATTGATTTATGCGCTTGCAGCAAGGGCGGATGAGAGGGGACGCACGATACAGGTCAAGGTAGTCAAGCTGCAGCTGCTTGAGCGTCTCGTCCAACTCCTTCTCAACCTGATCAGGCCGATGCGAAGTGTTCCACAGCTTCGAGGTGATCCAGAGCTCCTCGCGCTTCACGACGGACGGGATGACCTTCTTGAGTGCACGGCCGACCTGTTAACCCCGAGATTAAAACCAATCAATCCTCAAACCACGTGGGGCAAGGGAACGATGTCAACGTACCTCGTCCTGGTTGGCGTACACCATCGCGCAGTCAATGTGGCGGTAGCCGACGCGGATGGCATGCTCAACCTATATCGGGGGAGCCAAACGTCAGAGTGCAAGGAATGAAACGGGGCCGTAGACGTACAGCACGCTCGACTTCATTCGGCTTGGAAAGCCAGGTACCGAGACCGATCTGCGGGATTTTCGCTCCGGTCGCCAGAGTAACGTACTTTCCAAAGGACATTGTTGTAGGCGCGATAAGGGGAGCGGGACGAGAGGAAACAGGTAGCAACAATAGAGAAAGGGGGGGGAAAGAGAGTGTCGTACGAGCAGCGACTGACGTCCCGCTTTATACCTCGGCATCAGTATCGGAATCAGAGCCAAACTATCTCCAGCTCACTCACGCAATATGCCCTTTCGACATGCTGAACCGCGCCGGGAAGACGACTGGTCCCCCTCGACTTCATCGGCGGAGCCGGACCGTCGGCCCGGATAGGGTGAAATGCGCCGAGAGGCACCCGCTGACCAGCGATCGCGCTGTCGACTGGACTCGCCCTCACGCGGTTGAGAGACTTGTTCGAGTCTTCTGACCTCGGAGCTCGAGCTGTGCTGTACCAGAGAAAAGCGAATGCTTGATCGGACGCCAGGATGTTTGGACCTGAGCGAGCCTTCCAAGCGGGAGCATCGGCAAGCGCCCAATGTGAGACGGTCCGTAGCGGGGAGGCGCAGGGCGGGAGACCAGGGGAGACCGACGGCGACGGTGCGGTACCCGCGTAAGTCTCGATCAGACCAGTGCGCAGCGGCCGCCGCAGCGGTGAGCTGAGTCGCAGGCTTCCAGGCGCAATGGCACCCGTCATGAACACGAGATTGGCTGTGAGGCTGGTAAATCAAATCTGAACCCCACCACGGTATCACTCGAGAAGAGGACGTCGAAGGATCTGCAAAAGTCTGACCGTGCTTCTAGCGGTGTAGGATTAGACCTGAGCCTCAAGATCACGGTGAGAAACTGCCTAAATCATTGACATAGCTTGAGGCGTGAGTGAAATACATTAGACCCCTATAGTGCTGCGAACCCATGGAGTCAGACAGTCATTCGCAGACTCTAGGTACAAGTGAGGCTCACCTAAAGTCCCGGAGAGAAAAGCAAGACCTAATCTTCCTCCATGTCCCCATCATCATCTGATTCTGCTGCCTCGTCGGTATCTTGCGTATTGTCCTCGTCTTCATCATCGGCGGTGGAGAAGAATCCGTCGCCAGCGATTCCGGCTGCTTTTGAACCCTTGCCGGAAGACGTCTCCGCTGAGCCACCGGCCTTCGTTCCCTTGCCTTGCGCCTTCGACGGGCCCGCCATTGAAGGCATCGACTTGCTCGCGCGGGAAGCCGCTCTCCTCTCGGACTTCTCGAGCTCGACTTCCGGTTCCCAGCTCAGATCACCCGAGTCCATCTGTGCCCGTATCCACGAGCGGATCTCCTCTCTCTGCCTGTGCGTCTCCGACCGTTCCTTCGCCTCCTTCGCCGCACGCGCCACCTCTGCCGCGCTCTGCTCTCCCTTCTTGGCCTGTCGCACTTCAGGGGGAAAGAGCGAGATGTACTTCTTGGTCTTTGGGTAGTGCAGGATGTAGTTCAGGTCCACTCGGAGTTCCGCCAGACGCGCCTCGAAATCCGCACGTCCTTCGTCTCCTCCCTCCTCGTCTGCACTCGAGGCGAGTTTGCGCTTGGTCTGGTTTAGCTTCCTGACGACCTTCTGTCGCTCGAAGAACTTGACTTTGTGGTAGCGCGTCGCCATGGCGCGCTCGAGTCGTGCCTGCTCAGCCTTGGCGAGGTCCGCCTCGAGCGACTTGAGCCGCCGCTCGGTCGTAACGCGTACATCTGCGGCGAGACTATCCTTGGCAAGGAGTCTACGCGTCTGCCGTATTGCAGCTTTGATTTTCTGCACACCAGGTAACGCGTTAAGTGCGGAGGCAGAGGATACGGAGGGATGCTTCTTGTGCTGAGGGCGCTTCAGCCTTTTGTGCGACGTGGTAGAGCCTTGTTTCGACGAAGACGGGTCAGACACCGCGGTTCTTTTACCGGATCCCATGTTAACAGAAACTGGATTCGGGTCTTCTGGCTGACGAATAAAGAAGAAGTAGACAAGAGGGCGGAAGGTGTGGTGAGGAAGTTCGACGAGAAGGCACCAAAGGGAAATCACGAGCGTCTAACATTTAGCTCTGTTTAGCTCTGCTAAACGCTCATACGAGCGTCTGCTCGAATCTCGAATCTATCACTCACTCACTTCAAGGGGCCACCACTCAGGGGAGCGCCGACTCCAACCCTACTACTACTACCGCCCGACCGGTGTACGGGGTCCCAAATAAGACTCTTCTCGCCGTTTGGGCGAGATCTTCAGTCGCTGGTCTATTTCATGTCCCAGACATTTGATACCTGTTGAGAGCAATATACTCTTCAATCTGCAGCTTTCTATCAATTTTTGAGAATCATAGGCCCATATTTGAGAGTTCAGTGAAGACAAATATGTCGAATTGGAAGCAGTAGTCCTAGGCGCCCGTCATCTGCTATATTGGGTTATCTAATCAACTCTTCCTCAGACTCTATGTACGACAACCGACAGCAATCGCCGATAACAGTACTTTCTAATTCATTGCTCAGGCGCCGGGGACACCAGCTCCTCTTGCAATGTTTGTCAATAACGTACACTCACTATGACACTCACTATCACCATGCTGCGATGTCATACACATCTGCCTGCAAAATGACCGTCAGCACCCCGTCCACCAACGTGCCCATCCACTGCCCGTTCTGTCCGCCACATGCACTCTCTGGGAAACTGCAAACAATCTGGAAATATGACATGATGACTCACCTATTCATACATCACCAGGATGATGCCGGCCTCCTCCCGAAGCTCCCTCCTCAGTTCTTGGTCGACATGCACATCTCCAAAGCCGAGGAACTTGCAATGGGAATTGCCGCAGAGTGGACGGAGTAGTACTGCTGCTAGATCACGCTCGCAGCAATCTTATCTCGGCTATGGAACTACCCCCCCTCCACTGGT
>CCBP010000412.1:0-10258 GCA_000765035.1 Trametes cinnabarina
CCGGGAGTTCCCGGGTACTCCGTGGTGATCGACAGGATTCCGGCAATGGCGTAGTCAGACGCGTCCGTCTCGACGGTGATCTGGCGGTCGGGTTCCCAATGGTGTAGGATCGGTGCGGAAGTGAAGGCCTTCTTGAGCGCATTGAAAGAGTCCCGACAACGTTGGTCGAAGTTCCACGGAACTCCCTTGCGGGTGAGGCGGGTTAAGGGAAGGACGATCTCGGAGTAGTTGTGGATGAACCGACGGTAGAAGTTCGCAAATCCGAGGAACGACTGGATATCCCGGACTTTCCGGGGTTCCGGCCAGTCGAGAATCGCCTTCACCTTCGACTCCGCCATGGTCAGACCTTCCGGGGACAAGATGTAGCCCAGGTACTCGACGGAGGTCGCGTGGAATTCACACTTGTCCGCCCGAGCGTAGAGCTTGAACTTCCGGAGCCTCCGAAGGACTTCCTTGACGTGCTGCCGGTGTTCCTCGAGGGAGTTGGAGTAAATGAGGATGTCGTCGAGGTACACGACGACGCATACGTCCAGGAGGTCCGCGAACACCTCATTGACGAAGCGTTGGAAAGCTGCCGGGGCGTTCGAGAGTCCGAAGGGCATCACGAGCCACTCGAAGGAACCGTACCGTGTCCGGAAAGCCGTCTTCCATTCGTCACCGGGGGCGATGCGGACGAGGTTGTAGGCATGTCGAAGGTCGATCTTGGTGTAGATTCGGGCTTTCCGCGGAGTATCGAGGAGGTCCGAGACGAGCGGTAGGGGATAGCGGTCCTTCCGGGTGATCTTGTTGAGCCCTCGGTAGTCCACACACAGGCGGAGGGAACCGTCCTTCTTTTTGACGAAAAGGACCGGAGCTCCGCACGGTGAGTTGGACGGCCGGATGAATCCCGAACGGAGGTTTTCTTCGATATACTCGCGCAAAGTGTCCAACTCCACCTGGGACAGCGAGTAGATCGGACCGAGGGGCGGAACCTTGCCCTCCTCAAGAGTAATCTTGAGATCATAAGGCCGGTGTTCCGGAAGAGTGTCTGCTTTCTTCTTGCTAAAGACATCCGCGAACTCGTGGTACTCCGGCGGGACTCCGGATAGGTCCGGGGTTCCCCCTTCGACCGACGAGCTGCAGGCTTTAACAGAGTCCAGCGAGACGGCTGACAGATTGAGAGTATAACTCTCTGACCCGGACGCCCGGCACGCACGCAGGAAAGCCGCGGCGTTGACCAGGGTGACCCGGGGAACCGACGGAGAAGGACCGAGGGGTACGACTCCGGAGAGCTCCGAGGAGCTCCTGACGGGGAAGCCGAGGAATACGACTCCGGGGGGCTCCGGAGAGCTCCGACGGAGAAGCCGAGGGGGAGTCCGAAGTAACCGAAGGTACCAAAGGAACCGAAGGAACCGAAGGAACAGGACGTGTCGGAGGGGCTGTCCGGAATTGTATGCTACGCTTCTTCCAATCAATCAAGGGATTGTAAGCGGAGAGCCAGCTATAACCGAGAACAGCGGAGACCGACTTGTCGAGCGGGGTTACGAAGAAATCTACCGAGATGACCTCTCCAGAAGGGAACTGGATAGGCAGGGTGGAAGTCCGAGAGATGACGTTGTTAGAGGTGCCATCGAAAAGTTGCAAGCGAATAGGTGGAACCGGAGAAGTCGGAATTCCGTAACGTTGAACGAAATCTGAATCAATGAAGCAATGAGAAGAACCAGAATCGACTAAAGCGCGGAAGTCCGAATGGATGAGCTCGGAATATAGCGTAACATGAAGTGAAAGAGGGTCGGAAAGAGCGGACGCGTTGAGCCGGAGTACTGGGGGGAGCTCCGGAGCTAGTCCCGTGCCGAGGGGGTCAACGCAGCCCTCGCCCGACACGGTCGGCAGCGGGCTGCTGACTAGTTTTTTGGCTCCTCCTCAGCCCCGGACTCTGGCTGGGCGTCCGAGGGAGTTTCCGGATTTTCGGAGGTCTGAGCGGCGCGGCCCTTTGCTGGGGTATTAGTCTTCTTCGGGCAGACTGCGGACACATGTCCGGAGCCCCCGCAGAAGAGGCAAAGGTTGTTGGCGAAGCGACGCTGACGTTCCTCCTGCGTAAGCTTACCATCCTTGCCCAGCTTGTCAGCGTAAGGCTTGGTGGCTTGCTTCGACGGGGTTTTCGGAGTTCCGGATGATGCCCGAGGAGTTGTCGACGACGAGGTAGAAGGGGCGCTCCCTGAGGACTGACTAGGCCGGGAGGACGATGACGGCTTGGATTCTGAGGTGGATTTCCCGGAGGTTCCGGAAGATGACTTGGAACCTCCAGAGGACTCCCGGGCTTGCTCCGCCTTGCGTTCCCAGTACCTGTGGTCCAGGGATTGCGCTAGGTTGCGGAGTTCCTCCAGAGAGTCCGGCTTCCCGACCTCGGAAATCCGGTCCTTCAGGCGAGCGGGGAGGCCCTTGTAGAATTGATAGCGGAGAGCGGCGCGTCCCCAGCGGACTTGCGTAGCGAGGCGATTGAATTGCGTAATATACTTGGCAATCCGCTGGTTGTCCGCCATCCGGAGGTTCTCGAGGTCATGTTCGGCTTGTCCTGTAACGTCGTAGGGGCCGAAATTGACCCGGAGCTCCTCCTGAAACACCGCGTAGGAGTACAGGAATTCCGGCGGATTACCCGAATCGCGCTCCAGGAGGTAGGGTTCGAACCACGCGAGAGCCATTCCCTTGAGGTAGGAAATAGCGTAAGTGACCTTCTTCTCGTCGGTGTCGAACGTCCTGGGGCGAGCTTTGAAGACCAGTTCCAGCTGCGTGAAGAAAGAACGGAGTTTCGAGGGGTCTGACCCGTCGAACTGGTCGGGCTCCCTGACGTTGTGGCGTTCGGACAAAGAGGACGGAGTTCCGGACGGCGCAGCGGAAGCGGCCTGGGTAAGCCGGAGTGTCTGGGCGAGCAACAGCATAGCCTGTGCCAGATCCCGTTGAGGGTCAGAAGTGGATGCGGGAGCGGGGTCCGGGAGGTGTGGTGGGAGATCTCGGGCTTCCGGGACTGGCGCGGCGGGCTGGGGGCTCTGCCGAGACGGGGTGACGAAGGGGTTGTTGGGTGACGTCCGCGGGTTCCCGGAGGGGTCAACAGGAGGGTTGACTGAGGTGGGCTGGGGAAAACCGAGAAGTGGAGCTCCGGGAAGACGGAACGGCCCCGCCTCCGGGGTTCCGGCGTTCGACTCGGCTAAGGGAGACTGAGTGGAGACGTCTAGGAGAGGCTGAGAACCCGCGGGACGAGTAGGAGTAGTCGGGTCCACAATGGGAACTCGGATGCGACGCGCGGAGAATCCGGGCCAAACACCTTCGGGTTCGGATGACATGACGAGACCCTCAGTGTGAGTTCGGATTCACTGTTAGGACGCGTGCCACCGGAGGGCAGAGGGAGAACGAGCGGAAGTCCGAAGGGTTTCCGAGGGGGATACCGGAATATCCGGGGCACGAGTAGCGGGGACTTCGGCGAAGCTATTGGCAACGCCCTGAGCGATCTCGTCTAAGTGTCCCCTATTTACTGGAGAGCACCGACAAGAGGAACGGAGGGGTGACGGAGGACCGACGGACGACGAGCGGAGTTCCGGCGAGAGGTCGGAAGGGACGAGAGGATAGATTAGAGGAGAGTAAGTACAGAGTAAGCAACGAGGTAAGCAACAAGAATCCGAACTGAGGCAAAGGCTACTACCAGTGCGCCTTATATACTAATGGCCTTACTAGTATCGTAAGAAGTCTCGCGTCATTAGTATCGGAACTTCCGGTAACCCGAGACCCTTGACGTCACACAGGCTCGGGGATCCGGTAGGTCCGACACCCTATGATGTAAGACAAGACGAAAGGATAAACCAATGGGGGCGGATATGACGCCGTAGTAGAAAAGTGCTAGACAAACTACTTAAAAGGTAAGATCGTAAATCCCGTCGGAGTTTCCGCGAAATCCCGGCGAAAACCCGCCGGACTTTCGAGGGAAGGGCCCTTCAAGTCCTTCGGGGCACGGGACGTGACAGCATGTCTGAGGTGCAAAACGACTACGGTTGTTGTCAGACTGCTTGAGTACCATGCTCAAGTGAGGGAGAACAGCACAGATCGGGCTCGAGAACCTCAAAGAGCATGCCCGTAAGAAGCCCCGCCTTGATGCTCCCAAGAGGCGGCAGTGGTGCAGTCAGACAGGCCAAGAAAGAACAGCCCAGGATAAGGAAAATCGTGTGAGTCGCCGCTGGAGCCTGAGTGTGTTAGTCTGATACTCAAGCTGCTTGCAGGACCCCAGTGGATGCTGCCACTGCCTCACCTGTACCATGGCCAAGCCCAGCAATAAGCCAAAGCTGTCAGAATGTGCTGCATGCTTATGGGAATGCTGGACAAACCTTCGCAGAGATCATCCAGCCTACATGGGCCCCTGCACCTGCGCTGCAACCTGCTGAGTGCGCTCCCCAGGCTTTGGTTTCTCCCGAGAATCTTGCTTCAACAGCATCGGCTTCTTCAGCCTCCACCTCAGAAGCCCATCACAGTGCCGTGACAGCGCCAGGACCTTTGCAGAAGCCCCACCCAAGCCGGAGCTTTGAACCCCCACCAAGCCTTGAGGATGTGTGAGCTGCTCTCCAGGATATTAGCTCCCTTTTGCACCCAAAGTGAAAGAGTGGGAATGGATACCTTCCATTCAAACTCAGGAACGACTGCTTGCAACACCACATGGAGCAGCTCAAGATGTTCCTGGGCTTCTATGTCAGCCCTACCGGTCCCAGTGGCTGGATTGCCGCCTTGCTGAAAATGGCAAATGCTCATCAAAAGGGCCCTGCAAGTGCCCGCTCATTCAGGGAATGGACACGTGCATTCCTTGCAGATCGACATGCACTTCCATTCACTGCAGAACGGGCCTGGCAGCAATCCCATATCGCACGTAACCCGGAGCTGAAGAAGGCGATCGAGGAACACCTGCAGAGTATCAGTCAGTATGTGTGTGCAATGGACATTGTAAGCTTCACCTTGGAACCAGCAAACCTCCTACGGTATGGCATGGACAAGCCGGTTTCCCTCTCGACAGCCCAGGTCTGGATGCATGTGCTCGAGTATTGCTGGACCAAAGTGCTGAGCAGTCAGTTTGTTGATGGCCATGAGCATGTGGATGTCATGGACTACCGGCAAGTGACATTTCTGCCTGCAATGGCCTTGATGGACACTTCCGCCCGAGAGTGGGACAAGGAGGGAAATGAGGTCAAACCAAGTGCATCTGATTCACCAGCACCAGCGCCATCCAATACATCTCCGAGTCAGCCTACTGTGTCTAACTCAGAGTTGCCCCAGACCCCACTGCCAAAAGCCAGTTGTCTACTGGTGGCACGATGAGTCAGTCTTCTATGCAAATGACCGCCACATAAAATGCTGGGTCCACAAAGGGGAGAAGGCAGTGCCGCAAGTGAAGGGAGAGGGCACGTCACTGATGGTCGCCGACTTCATGTTGGTGGACTATGGATGGTTACATTCACCAGATGGAAGGAGTCAACACGTGTCCCCTTCAAGCCTGGAAAGAATTGTGATGGCTATTTCACGCACGAGGAGATACTCGCGCATGCAACAAATACCATGGATATGCTCCAGAAGTACTATCCTGATGAGGACCATGTTTTCATCTTTGACAATACACCTATCCATCTGAAATGAGCTGCTGATGCCCTATCTGCTCGGCATATGTCCAAACACCCAACGAAGCCTGGCAACCCTACATTTGGTGTCGCTGCAACCATCCTTGGAGCAGATGGAAAGCCAATCTACAGGCCAGATAGGAAGCCACTCAAGTCGAAGGTTCGCATGGCTGATGGTCAGCCGCAACCATTGTACTTCCCTGATGGCCATCCTCTTGCTGGTACGTTCAAGGGAATGATGAACATTATCAAGGAGCATGGCTTTCAAGATGCAGGGTCCCTTCGTGCCCAGTGTTCAGACTTCAAGTGCAAACTGCCTGCAATTGACTGCTGCGCTCGATGCTTGCTTCTCAATCAACCAGACTTCTGCAATGTTGAGAGCCTCCTCGAGTCACACTGCAAAGCCCGTGGTGTTACCGTCCTCTTCCTACCAAAATTCCATTGCAAACTGAACTGCATCGAGCAGTGCTGAGGGCACGTGAAGCGCTTCTACCGGGAGCTGCCGGTGTCATCTGCAGAGGCTGATCTCAAGCGCAATGTTGTTCAGGCACTCGACTCTGTGCCGTTGGTCTCCATCCGCTGGTACTACACATGGTCTCATTGCTTCATGGATGCATATCGGCATGGTCTCAATGGGAAGCAGGCAGCATGGGCGGCAAAAAAGTACTGCAGCCACTGTGTCCTCCCCAATGATATCCTCATCGAGCTTGATTGCGCGGGTCTCTCTCCCACTACCTAGTACTTTCTACCTCTCATGTAGTTCACTCCGTATATTGCTTTAACTTCTATAGTGTCTACATGACTTCCGGTGTACTCTACAATGGCAATCAGTGCCGTCTTCAACTTATCTTAGTGTAATGCACATAACGATACCCGAGACGCCCAATGCACATGCTGGTCACGCTGTGACGATAGTAGTTGCAAGTCAATCTTAGAAGGAAAGACTTATGCACAATCCGGGTGCTGAAGTGGGGTTAGGGTTAGCAGGAATTGTGCTTGTGAAGACTTACTGCTTGCAAGGTGGGGTGGTGTGCCAGTACTTACCATAGTAAGTCTGCGAAGATATTGCTGTAAGGGAGAAGACTACCAGGAGAGGGGAGGGAGGGTTCATGCCCAGCAAGGGGTGCAGTGCTGCAAGCACCTCGTGCTGGCACTGTTCAAGGGTATTTATGCAACCCAAGGGTCAACTGGACCATTGACAATGTGACTACAACACCTGTTAAATTGCATTCATCACCCCAGTTCTGTAAGCCTGTATGACAGGACCTCTCCTGCCACAGGAACAGCATGCTGCCAGTCTGAGACATATGCATGTTATACCATTTCTTTGGGACCCCCGATGGTTTAATCATAGCGGACAAGCCCTGTTAGGACCGTGCTGGCGTAGGTCCGGGATGCAGAGTTCCGGAGCGTGGGAAAGTCGGAGTACGGAGTCCCAGACGGAAGCGCAGCACAAAGAGGACTTCGGCGAAGCTATTAGCAACGCACCTGAGAACCTCCTGAGGTGTCCTCAATTTACTGGAGTTACCGGAGTATGGAGTTGTCGGAGTTAGGGGAGGAAGGCTCGGAGTACGGAGGGTTAGGTCCGGAGTTTCGACAGCTAAGTCCGGATTTACAGGAGATAAGTCCGGAGTTACGGAGGATAGGTCCGGAGTTACAGGGAATAGGTCCGGTGTTAAGTCCGGAGTTAAGTCCGGAATTATGGGAGACAAGTCCGGAGTTAGGTCCGGAATTAGGAGGGATAAGTCCGGAGTTCAGACAAGCAGGTCCGGGTTACGGAGGAGTACGTCCGGAGTTCGGACAAGTGGATAAGGAGTGCAGGAGTTACAGATGACGGAGGACAGTGTCGAGTAACGAGGTATCCGAACTGAGTAGCTACCGTATTCCAGCTGAGTATAAATAGTAAGTGGGCTTATTGTTAAGGAGACAATAAGGAGTCCAAGAGGGGATAACGGAAGGCTACAGAGGTGGTCAAGACAATAGGCTTATTGTTAGTGCAGCAATCACGAACGAATGGTGCAATCTGGAATATAAAATGTACAAGTCCGAAAATGCGGAGCTAGAGGTCCGGAGTTGGCAAGTCCGGACCGTGGGAAACCGGAGTCCCGGAGCTAAATAAGTCCGGACCGGAGTTAATGGGTTGAAAGTGGAAAATGTGGAGTTAATTCTGGAAAATGCGGAGTTGAGTCCGGAGTTGCACAGGATGTAACAAGCCCCCTGTGCAACACCATGCGATAGCCGTGTCATAGACCTACCGTTAGTTTAACTATCAGGCTATGACACACCTATAACATGGCTATGGACTGAAAATGCATCACATGACTGATTTTTGTTTTCCTTTAGTTGGGCTATAACACCTAACACTAAGGAGGCTTTGCCTGCCATGAATGCTGCTCACAGTGATCCAGCTATGATCATTCGAGACTTTTAGTATGTACATTAGTATTTGGCAACCCAATAGAAGCCATATAATATCACGTATTTTCAGACCAGGGGTTCAGGAGCCTGATAGTTGGATTATATTGTCATGCATCAGGTTGCCAACCTTTGAGGGTATTGGCAAGGAAATATAAGGCTGGGCTGCCATCACAATGACTTATCAGACCTTGATCGGTCTGTTGAGCAGCTTCTATCCACAAATAAGCCCATGTATTTTCATGCCTCTGTTGAAAACACTTGTAGTGCCTGCATGCTCAAACCAGTCTTTGAAAAAAAAACCCCGATGCTTGAAGCTCAGAGTGCGACACCTCCGATAAAGTGCAGTTGACTCAGCTTATGATACTTCACAGGGCCACATGTGGACCAGGTCCACAGAATCACAGCATTGTACCTCTTGACACACACATGCCTCAATTCCACCCACCCTGCCAGGCTCCAGCTGCAGAAGCCACTAGTGCATGCTGGTTGTGTAGTTTCAATGTCTGCTGTAGTGAGACGAGCGTGATGCAGCCCCACTGAGCCCATAGGGCCAAACATGCGAGCAAACTACAGATGACACCCTCTTAACCCATACTCCTCTTAACCTATAACCTGCGATAGGCATCCCCAAGTGGGAAAAGGGGAAATCAGTCCCAAAAACCATAATTCTGTGATACTTGATAACCCATAGTGGTTTACGAGGTTTAACTTATAGGGAATAGTCATTAAGTGCTGAGTTATAGACTACCTAGTGTTACATCCTGTGCAACTCCGGACTCAACTCCGCATTTTCTAGAATTAACTCCGCTTTTTCTGCCTTTAACTTGGTTAATTCTGGTCCGGACTTATTTAAATCTAGAACTCCGCTTTCCCGCAGTCCGGACTTGCTAACTCTGGACCTCTAGCTCCGCATTTTCGGACTTGTGCATTTCATATTACAGATTGCACCATTCATTCATGATTGCTGCACTAATAATAAGCCTATTGTCTTGACCGACAGTGTTGAGTAACGAGGTATCCGATCTACTTGTCTGAACTCCAGACGTACTCCTCCATAACCTGGACCTGCCTGTCTGAATTCCAGACTTATCCCCCTTAATTCCGGACCTAACTCCGGACTTATCCACATTAATTCCGGACTTAACTCCAGACTTAACTCCGGACCTATTCCCCATAACCCTGGACTATCCCGGACTTAACTGTTGATACTCCGGACCTAATCCTCCATACTCCGAGCCTACCTCCCCTAACTCCGACAACTCTATAGTCTGGTAAATTGAGGACACCTCAGGAGGTTCTCAGGTGCATTGCTAATAGCTTCGTCAAAGTCCTCTTTGTGCTGCGCTTCCATTCGGGACTCTGTACTCCCACTTTCCCACCCTCTGGAACTCCACATCCCGGACCTATGCCAGCACGGTCCTAGCACCTAGCAGCCATCTGAAAGCTACAAGATAACACACAAGCCTGGCAGGCCCAATATAATGCTTATATTACTCATCATTGCCACAGTTCATACTCTTGAGCATGACATGTCCTAGTGCTTGCGATATGAGGAGGCGGTTCAGACAGGCACCTAAGTGGCTTGAGTTCCTTCTAACCCATATCCTCTCAAAACCCATAGCAATTGGACCTTCCCAATAGATATGGGGTAAGAGGGGTTCGTCTGAATATGGTGCAGTTTGCACACACATGCTTGTTATAGCTCCTCAAGTTTCAACTCAAGAATCCCGGCGCTTTCCGTCATGCAACAAAGTAAACACGTGACTGCTTTCAGTAGGAAACTCGCGACAAAGGTTTCTTTCGCTGACAGGCGGGTTAGCTGGTACATAGTCGTTATGTAGGTAAACCTTTTCATTGAACTTTGTACCGAATATGTTGAGGCAACATACTGTATTTCCCGTTGCCCTTCGTGTCGCGCGGGGCAACGTTTGCGTACGCATACCACCGCTCGCAGCGACAGCGCACCCTGGTAGCTCGGCAAACACTACCGCCTTCTTTCTGCACGCAGCGCCCGCCGCTGCCGACTGAAGCGACGACGTCGCGCGCCATGCACATCCCCCGCAGAGTCCTATTCTACAGAGATTCCAGCATACCGCCTTTTCTTTCGGACCGACACACACACCCTCGCTCACCCCGCACCCGCGCGGAGGAGAACGCCTCCGCCTACGCCTTGCGCATCAGCCCGTCCCGCACCACCCGCTCCCTGCGCATCG
>CCBP010000412.1:34320-70368 GCA_000765035.1 Trametes cinnabarina
ATCCTCTGCGGGGGCACCCCGACGTGGAACGAGCACGACCCGGTCTGGTGGCGGAACGCCGTCGGCCTGGGTCTCTTCGTCTTCGTGAGTACCGCGCTTCCCGAGCTTCCCGTCTGCGTTCGCTCACGCACGCCGCGCCTCTTTTCTGAAGGCGAAGGACTGTTTGGGCCTCCTGCACTCGTGGTTGAAGAAGAGGGAGCTCGAGTCACGACGGGTGAAGAGCCGCTCGTTCGCCGGGGTGGACATCAGCGGGCTCGAACTCATCAACCCCCCACCGGGACTCACATCGGGAGCCCAAGCAGGACCGGCATGAGCGAACAGCCAGCGACAGGCAGGGTGCGCTCTCACTATCCGCTCAGATATTGGCCACTTGTACTATACTAGCTACCGCACGACAATACTGCACTTGCTCAAGTGTCCGATCGCACGAACGCTCACATATATCCGGGACCTGCGAAGGGGGTCGATACAACCGCGCCAAGGGCGCGGAGATGATGATATATGCAACAACGCCTCTAATGCTACAGATCTTGCGACTTGAGTACAGCGGGCACCAACCGCCCGGCCGACATCTAGGTCTAATCCACCTCCAAGACTGTCCCGCGCTGCACGCTGCCCCAACCTGTAGAAACAACCCGATCAGCGTGTGCCTACGAGCAATGAGCCGCATGGACGCTTACCGACAAGTCGCCAATGCTTGTCGATACGTCTTGAGAGCGCGACCTTCTCGCCGACCTCCGTGCACGCGGGAGAGGTAAGCTGGATCTTCGCAAGGTCCCCCTTGACGCTGAGCACACGGCCACCGGTCGAGGTCGAGCCGATGTTGATGAGCAGCAGCTCGTTCTTCGTGAGCTTCGACACCTTCGTCTGCTTCTTGTCCTCCGTCTTCACACCGAGCAGCCGGCGGAGCAAGAACAGGCTGATCTCCAGCTCTGCGTGCCTCCAGTCAGTCCCAAGTCCTCGTCCGCCTCGCGAGCGCAGAGACGCGTACCGGTGTAGATCTCGGGCAACTTGCCCACCGCGCCCAAGACCTGGCCGACCAAGCGATCCGCACGGCACAGCGTCGGGTCGATGCGCGTGCCCACACCGATCAGCCCACCCGGCACCGCGAACTGCAGGTGGTTGCTCTCCGCGTGCAGCGACACGATGCGCGAGAAGATCGGCTTGCACCTGTTCCGGCCCTGCGCGTCCTTCGTCACGATGCCCGGGCGGATCTCGACCTCCTGGCCGAGGCGGAGCACACCCGTGAGGATGGAGCCACCGGCGACACCGCCCTTGAGCTCGTCGACTTCCGCACCGGGCTTGTTGACATCGAAGGAACGGATGACGATCAGGCGCGGGTCCGCAGTGAAATCGCGCCGCGGGATGGGGATCTTCTTGACGATGTACTCGTTCACCGCATCGATGTTGTACTTCAGTTGCGCAGAGATAGGCACGATGGGCGAGGACTCGGCCACAGTGCCTGCAAACCACCCCTCTATCAGTATTTGTGTAACCTTGCGAACGGACGTGCATACCCTTGACGAACGCAACGATGCTCTTGTGGTGCTCCAGAGCCTGCTCCTCCTTGATCAAGTCGACCTTGTTCTGCAAAATGATGATGTTCTCCAGCTTCATGATCTCCACCGCGGCCAGATGCTCGGACGTCTGCGGCTGCGGGCACGTCTCGTTGCCCGCGATGAGCAGCAGCGCGGCGTCCATGACCGCCGCGCCGTTCAGCATCGTCGCCATGAGAATGTCGTGACCGGGGCAGTCGACAAAGGACACGTGCCGGACGAGCTTCATGCGCGAGTTGCAGCCGGGGCGCTCGCACGGCGGGTTGTCCTCCTTGTCGGAGCGGTAAGAGCGGTAGCATCCCGGTCGAGGGCACGCCTCGTTTTCACACTTGTAGATCTATGTATATGCGTACACGTGCGAGGCGAGATATGCACGAGAGGTTGGGGAGAAGATTGGTGCGGTAAGAAAAAGGACTCGGGCGAGCGATGGCTAAGCTCCGGATTACGCACCTTCGCGTTCGCGTAGCCGAGCTTGATTGTGATGTTACGGACGAGCTCGTTCTTGAAACGAACGGTCATAACACCCGAGATAGCCTTCACCACCGTAGATTTTCCGTGGGCGACATGGCCGATCGTACCTATCCACATCCTCTCTTTAGCTTCCTGCCCGGCCTACCCGCATACATTCTGAACGTACCCAGGTTGATAGTGGCCTGTCAAGCACTCTGGTTAGCACCCCAAGAGTCACAAAAGCTTTCCGCATTAACACACCTGTTTCGAGATGACCTCAGGCGAGAGTGGGGTCAGTTTTGAAGGGTCGATGTCGACCTTGACGATCGGCTCGGTGTCGCTCTCCTCCTCGCTATCGCTCTCCTCGTGCGTCTTGCGCAATGTCTCGTCGCCCGGCATGTCGTCTGAGAATATTGGCTTGTCAGAGGAGGAAGTGAAGTGTGGTGAAAGCCGGGGAGAATGAGCGATGTAATCAGGGTAATAATCTCTGGCCCAAGCCCAAATTCACCGCCGCGTGCTCTCGACTCGATTGTGTCACACAATGGTCACGGTTCCTGTGTTATTTAATTAAATAAACATTAATTATGTTATTTCTTTGAACAGTCCCCCGCTTAGCTCAGTTGGTAGAGCGCGTCACTAGTACTCTGCTTAGGCGATCGGGTATGACGAGGTCGGTCGTTCGAGTCGGCCAGTGGGAAGCATTTTATCGCCTGCTGTGAGGCTTGATATCGCCACACGGTGTTCTCAATCGGAAGCTTCGCAGACGTCCAAAGAGGACTTGGACCGCCAACCAACGGGACGCCTTTTTGGGGGACCGTGAAGCGCGACGTTCCTTCAATCCTGAGTCCTGAGTCTGAGGCCGAGGCCGAGGCCTGACAACCGGGCATTTGGAGGACCTCCATCTGAGTATCGTCGTATGATGTGGCCGATTTCTTTCAGCCACAACGCCGCCATTGCGACGATCCCTTGTCATGTATAAAGTAAGCACTACATGTACGGTAGGAAATATCGCTTGCATGTCCGCCAACTGGCCAGCAGAACTGTGGGTCAGCACCGACGTGAGACATGGATATGTATTGAACCTCTTCTCACATCGCTGACGCAGAGCGCGATCATGTTCGCCGTGTGGTGATCTGCGCGTAAGCCAACCTAAGCAGAGGTACGTACGCGAGGCAGCTCTATTGCATTTTATGATACATCGATTCGCTACATGACGCACGTAGCGGAGGACAGGGTACTTGTACACATTCTTTTCCACTGCAAAGCGTCATACCGCCGAGATACTACTCCTCTGCAAGAGTCCAACTCCCTTAGATGGCACCGTCACGCTTGGCAGCAAACGCGAGGAGGTCGCAGACGCGCTTCGAGTAGCCCCACTCGTTGTCGTACCAGGCGATGAGCTTCACGAAGTGATCGTTGAGCGCGATACCCGCCTCGGCGTCGAAGATTGAGCTCGCGGTGCTGCCGGTGAAGTCCGTCGACACGACCTTCTCCTCGGTGTAGTCCAGGATCCCCTGCATGTTGCCCGCAGCGGCCTCCTTGACGGCATTCTTGATGTCCTCGTACTTTGCGGGCTTCTCAAGGCGCACGACGAGGTCGACGACGGAGACGTCGATCGTGGGCACACGGAAGGAGAGGCCCGTGAGCTTGCCGTTGAGGCTGGGGATGACCTTGCCGACGGCCTTAGCAGCACCAGTCGAAGAGGGGATGATGTTGTTGCCGACGGCACGGCCACCGCGCCAGTCCTTGTGGGAGGGACCATCGACGGTGCGCTGGGTAGCGGTGGTAGCGTGGACGGTGGTCATGAGGCCCTCGACGATACCAAACTTGTCGTTGATGACCTTGGCGAGGGGCGCCAAGCAGTTGGTTGTGCAGGAGGCGTTAGAGATCTGCGGGAGAAAGACGGAGGTTAAGAGGGAGTCTGACATAGAAAGAGAAGTGCGCGAAGGACGTACGACGGTGTACTTGGGGTCATAAGCGTCGAGGTTAACACCGCAGACGAACATGGGGGCATCAGCCGAAGGCGCGGAGATGACGACCTTCTTGGCGCCACCCTTCAAGTGCGCAGAGGCCCTATGGGATGGCATCATCAGTGCCCAAGAATGGTCAACATGAACCGCTGTATGCGTACTTGTCGGCAGTGGTGAAGACACCGGTGGACTCGACGATGTACTGAGCGCCGACCTCGCCCCAGGGGATGTTGGCGGGGTCCTTCTCTTGGAAGACGGAGATAGGCTTGCCCTCGACCCAGAGCTTGCCGTCCTTGGCCTCTACGGAGCCCTTGAAGCGGCCGTGGACGGAGTCGTACTTGAACATGTAAACCATGTACTCAAGGTCGATGAAGGGGCTGGGTGCGCGCGCATGACGTTAGCGGTGATGTCAGGATGCGCGAAGATGGACAGGGACGCACTCGTTGACGGCAACGACGTTGATGTCGCCGTGGAGGAGGGCATTGCGGAGGACGATACGGCCGATACGACCTTTGGACGAGGTGAGTATATGCCGCTGGTGTCGCTGAAGATGCAAATGCGATGCTTACCGAAACTGGAAAAGACATGGAAGTCAGTAAAAGGATGTGATGAGATCAGGGCAGAGTGTGTGAACTCACCCGTTGATTCCGACGGGGACTTGCTGCTCGAGGATGAACGGTGAGCAAGCGGAACGGAGAGCAGAAGGCGAGGGACGGTACGTACTCCAGGCATGGTTGGTGTGTGTGGTGGTGGTGGTGGTGGTGGTGGATAGGAGAAGGATGGGGGAGAGTGGGGAGGAGAGGGGACAGGTCTTTAGTGGGCGTCGGGCGGATGGCGATTGGTTATCTCAGATGCCATCTCGCCTCCATCGCGTTCTTTCTCTCGTCCTCTCTCTCCGTCGGATCTGCGCCACCCCTAGCCCTCACACTCTCCGCCGCATTCTGTCATCTCTCCGTCCTCAACTCATCCAATTGTCATCCTCTTGTTCCGGCCCAAACATCGGACATACTCGCTCGTGTAGCATGCGCTCTGAACGTGCGTACCCGTCCGAAGCGGTCGAATCGCATCTCGACCGATGCGACGCGTTCTGCCCCATACGATTGGACCATACGACATCTCCCCAGCCACAACAGCCCAGTTTTTCACCCTCACTGCCATCAATCGATACCGCAGCGGTCAGGGCTCTTCCCATGGCCATCTGCTCAACATCGCCATGCCGAACGCTTTCGAACTTCCCCTTCTCCGACTTCGCGGTCTGGGCGCGACGCGACGCGTCCTGCCCAATCCTATGAACTCTCGCAGCAGCCTGCGTCTCGGGCTCGCCTTGCGTTCGCCGTCGAGCACACTGCCTCGTATCCTACTCTGTCACAGTCCGGCTTGTGTCAGCGTACTCCCTGGTCGCTGACTCGACATCGACAAGATCCGCTCTCCGTTTTGCGCGGCGCACGGATGGGCGCTTATGTTGCCTCCGACTGTCCGACACGCCGACGTCATAGCGGTCATTCAGCGCTAAGAGCATCCACCTCGGACCTCTGCTTACCTGAGCTATTGATGTAGCGTAGTCAGTTCTTATGAATCTGTTCTCTGTTCTCTCGCATAACTAATTGTTTTTTGACAATCGCATTCGTGTTCACGCGTGTTCACGCGTGTCGACATCGTTGAGAACTAGTGTCATGAAGCTCTGTCCGACATAACCTCATTCGCACGTACAAGTAGTTCATGAAGCAAGCGATGCCCTCACGAGTTCCGACGTCAACACAAGGTCGGCGGCAAGATGTGGTAGCAGCTGAGGGAAGCACATCTGGCTCAATCCGCAACCCTGCACCCTCTCCGCCCGTCTCTCCGGCGCCCCGCCTGCGCCCCCAAACTCAGCATCGGCATCGCAGACAAGGCCTGCATGAGAGCATCGGAGAGAAGGGCGGCCTTTTCCATCAAAGGGGCCAGTTCTCCGGCCTTTCAGGGTGTACACCCGCTGTAGACGTGATCACCGTCGCAGTATGTAAGCCCATGCAGCGTGCCACCAGACTTCGGTAGCTCTTGCACCATGTTCGAGCCCAAAGAGACGTCGCTCCTCCTCCAATCTCGAGATCCGGATCGCAGCGGCAGGGCTGGACGCAAGTCCGCACTCGTGCAAATGCCCCCGCGGGGGATGTGCATGTGGGCCCGAAGGCTGGTAATATAGGCCGCACAGCGCAACCAGTGCAGATCCTGAGGAGGCAGCCAAGAAGTCCCGAAAGGCTGAGACGAGTATCCCCCTCCCGGGGGGTTTGTATCCAATGTCCAGAATATCGTGTACTTGAAGCTCGGACCGTGCGGACAGAGCGCCGCCGGGCCAAGGTCCAATACAGTATCTACGTCGACCCTCCGTCCCCATCACCCAGCGAATTCCAGGCCCACGTCACCGCTGCCTCTATCACAGCGGTCGCAAGAGTAATGCAAGCGTAGATGGCTGCGCTCGAGACCGATAACTGGACCCTGCATATCCGCTCTTGCGCAAGGAACAACAGCAAGGGCATCCGGACCCGGGCGACTCGGAGCTCATCCGTGGTATGGCGGACGTGAAGCGCCGCATTGATCAATAAGATCAGCAAGGCTTGCGAGAGCAGGGGAAGCCCCGTCAGCCGAGGACGCTGTGCATGAGACAAACTTGAAGGCGGCGCAGGACTCCTAAAGAAAGCCCGACGAAGGCGCGAAAGAGGGACAGCCTGCAACCGGGACGACGCACCTCGAAAGTACCGCAAGTGATACGCGAATTTCAACATACTGCACAATTCTTTCTCCGTCGTCACCGATACATTGCCATTGCCTGGAGTCGTCGACGATGAGAGCTTTGGCTGCGTTGCGATACGTGTCTGACATGCGCATGATCGCGCGCATCCGTTCGTCGTGAGCCTCCGGGACGCAGAGCGAGTCCATCCAGAACGCGCCGCCGTGCTCGGGAAGGAGGTGGTGAGCGAGACCCGCGATACGCTGAAGCAGGCAGGTGGGGAGACCGCTCTCGGTAGTACTTCCCATGCACTGCGACCAGACGTGGGAGATTGCGACATACGGTCTCTCTCCGGAGGGCAAGACATGGAGAACCGCTCCGTCGTAGAGGATGGTGGGAACGACGCCTTGGCGGAGCAGCCGCAGAACAGCGTCGAGATCGGGGATGACGTTCTGACACTCGCATGAGGGCTCGACATGGCGAGGGCGGTATACATCCAAGTCTGTGATCGTCTCGAGCGCACAAAAGTGATATCCACAGTGTCCGTGCTCTTCGCGGCTATGCTTGGTGTACGGTAGAAGTCGGAGCATGGTGGAGAACAAGTAAGGTCCCTCGACCGTGATTCGGCTCCCAATGGCCGATAATGAATACGGGCACCATCCCGCGGCCAGCAGCCTCTTACGCCACCAGGTCGCAACAACTGCAGAACCTTGCCTTCTTTTTGGAAGTGCACGGTGAGAGAGTCGACGCTGAGGATAGCACGGGCGGCAAGAAGCAGAGACGTCAGGCGGCAGACAATATCCTCACAGTCGTCAGGAGGAATACCGCTTCGTTGATATGCTGAGGCGTGGGTCACCCGCAGGTAGCAGTGTCTCTTCCATGCCCCACCAGCCCGATGCAACAATCGTACGACCTCCGATCCATGGTCGAGGTGTGCCTCGCCGCCACTGGTTTGATCAATCTTGCAATGAGCAGCCCAAGAGAGTAGAGATCACATGATGCGGCTACCGGAGAGGACTGTCTGCCCATTTTGCGTATCGGGGACGAGGAAGAGAGACTCCGGGATCCGCATGCGAGTGATGGCTTCCAGCAGCCCGAAGGTCATCGCGCTAAGCCACAACGCGGCGTCACGGCGAGGACTGGACAAAGATTCCCGCGGGTCGTCGTGTTGCTACATATGTTGTCAAGCTGGAGCAGAAAGTGTACCCATCATGCGGGGCGCCTAGCCACGAAATGTCGATGAGGGACATGAACGTCCAACGGATCTGAGTGGACATCGCATCGTCCAGATTCAGGAACCATTGATCTTCGTCCACGGTCGCGACGGAGCATGAGGCCGCGCCGACTGCTTTTGATCCATAAGCTGAGAACCTGAGACGAATCTCAAGCTGCAGGTATAAGAAGACGTACGCTGTGCCAGTTGCGAGTTTGACAGCTCCTGCAAGAATTGGTAAGACCACGGCATAGGTGAAGCCCAGGCAGTTACTGCTCTCCAGGAGCTCTCTTCATTAGAGCAGTTCTGAAGCAATGAAAAGTGGCGCGCTCCAAATGCAAAGTGGGGCGGTTTTCCCTTGTGCGAGTGGAGCGTCTCTAATGAGATGTAAAGTCGCTTCAGAACTACTCTATTCCAAAGACGCGCGACGCGTTCGATGAAGAGAGCATGATACTGATCGTGCTCATCGGGAACATTACTCAGAGATGCCAGGAGTTCGCCCATTGCCGGGCAAGGGTGAGTCGAGCCCTCAGACTTCGACCGCACGGTCATTTCGACGGCCCCGCAAGAGGCCAACGCGCGAGCAATGGAACCAAGGGAAGTAAGGGCAGTGGGTGCTGAAATCAGTGACCAAACTCTCGCGGCTCCTCCTTCGATGAATGAGCGCCCTATAGCGCCGTCCTCGTCCTCGTCTTGAACGAGCGTAGAGGACCCACGCCTCTCCACCAGAGGTTTCTCCGGATTTTGCATACACGACCTGCCTGATTAGGCAATAAGCCTTGTCCGCTTTGCGTACGGCACCTGCCTTTTTAGTACTTTAGCGCTCTATAGGCGCCCAAGCCCTTATCCGTCGAATGCATACTTGAGGCGTCGTTGGCCCTCGTAGGCCTCGGTCCTTATGTCGTGTATGCCTACGGACCGTCATGCATAGTGCATATCCGTTATGGACTCTATCATATCTATGTCTGAGACTCCCGCTTCGACCATCTGAGAGCTCATTCACATGGTTTGTGTGATGCTACCAACTCACTTCCACTATGGACAAGCTCGTAGACACACGGATGCGCCGTATACGCAATATTGACTTCTGCAGCCAAGAACTTGAATCCTTATTGCCAGGGCGCACACAGAAGATTACCGGGACAACTATCAATGCGTTTGCAGCATCGTTACAGCATGTTGCAGATGAGAGCAGACAAGACTTCTGCCTACTCTCCTCCTGGATCCCGGCCATTTTAGGCGGTAGCGAGCGAGATGGAGGGCATGCCGGTACTGTTGAGGACCATATCTTGGTTGCTGTAAGTGCTATACTACTTCTGTGCAGGCGATGGGACTAAGACAGCCTTGATTCTCAGTGTGAAGACCGGAATCCCGCGGCCTTATGTTCACGCCCTCGGTGGGCGATCCCGATGTGCGGCGGTGATCCCGCCCATTGGGTATTAGGTTGGGTTGACTGGTCAGTGGGTCAATATGGCATTGCCGACAGCATACCTGAGCTAGATTCAATCTCGTGGTCTGCACCTGTGAGTAATATACCACCTTTGAGCATAATATACCACCTTTGAGCAATCAGTGAATGCCTATCACTCAAAAATTTTGCAGCTTCTTCGCAGCTGCGCGGATCGCATTAGGCAGACAGCATCTATGAGCCCAGCAGAGTGGGAGACAATGGAACTTTCGTTGCGCTCTCCAGCCATGAGTGAGCGGCAGGTTGACGGGTGGTCTTGTGGTCTCTTCGTCATGTCTGCGCTGAAAGCCTTTGTGGGTAGCTGGCAAAGCCCGATTCCTGGGGATAGCGTTAAAGAGGAAGTGCGCACTGAGGCACTGCAAGCATTACTGCGTGCACCGTAAGTGGGGCGCTATGAGGGGTAAATAAATGAGCTCATCTCTCCGTCTGCCGTCATTCACAGCATACGGGAATCACGTCCGTCACGAAGCCAGCAAGTCTTCAGCCCAAAGGCGACGATGCCAGTGGCGCAGACCGTTGCTGTCAATCTCGCCAACCCACAATCGAGTTCTAGAAAGCGACCGCTCTCTCTCACTGACGCGGACAATTCTGAGGGCGAAGGCACCCGCAGAGCGACTCTCTCGAAGCCGAGTGGTTCGCATGCTAAGCATCTCAAACGTCAACCTCACCGGCGAGGGAACGCGAGGGAAGCACGGCTGCTGGCTGACAATTGGGTTTATCAACTTGAGCCCCATCGTGCTCAGTGTGCAGGCTGTCGCCAGTGGGTCTGTCTCCACAAGAAGCGCGAGTATGAATGGTCGAATTGGGAGAAACATCGTCAGCGCTGCAGTCATATCACTGGCGTAGAGCATGTACGCATCGCTAAGATGCACGATGGCAAGATCACCTACGACATGGTAGCTGTGACTGCGGTACGTCTGCTTCACTGGTCTACGTCAACGCAGGCCTTGCTGATATGTTACATCCTGAACAGACGAAATCAGTTCGAGAGTTCTTTCCAACCCTCCCTAAAGGGGCCAACGATACCAAATTGGGGAACTCCTCTGTCGAGAAGGGCGTTAGGGCTGCTGGTCCCACACCCATTGTTACCCCATGCCGTCATCTTCAAGGAGATCCATACACAGAGTATGTCCTTCGTACTCATACTCGTTCCCTTGGCGGAATATCACCCACGTGGCGGGGGCGCATTGCACGTCAACTCTTTGCCTACAAACCCTTCCCTCCTTTGCAGAAGGGCGCCTCAGAATTAGGCCACGGGGAGAGGCTAACTGTCACGATGATGGAGACGTCAGGCTCCCCTCCACCAGATGGCAATCTGGAGTGTGAGGAGAGGAACTGGACACAGTCCGAGCAACTTGCCTTGGATCACTCGCTAGCCTGCTGGGCTCGGTGGGTTGTGGATTACGGCCAACGTTTTGTGAAGTCGACAAGATGCGCTGGAACGACTTCGAACGTCTCAGGTATCTGTGATGCATGCGAGAAGCTTGCAAAAGATGACGCGCTAAAGCGAGCGGTAGCCAGGGTACGTAGACATGAGTGCAACGAGGAACTGTCTGTGATCATTGATAATGTGTTGCTGTGTTGCAGAAGAACAAGGAGGCGCAGCTCTCCGAAGAGCAGCAGCGTGACATGATAGTACGCAGAGAGAAGTTCGCACCTGCCACCCTCAGGTCTGCTGAAGCGCGCGATCTGCTGCTGAAGATGAGCGATTCCACAATCTTTAAGCTTGTCCAAGCTCTCGAGCGCAGTGATAGCATACGCGCATTCCTGTCCCTCTACCAGCGAGCCAAAGAGGGAAAGCTCACCAAATATCAGACATTTGTCGACATCTGCACAGTCCTGGAGAAGCAACTTACATTTGCAGAGAGCGATAGGCCAGGAGCGAAGAAAGGCATAAGGTATCCCCACGACTATCTCAACTTCATGACCATCATGCGGTCGTACGGACAGCAATCGGCACAGCAGTACAGCATCTTGACCTCTCAGATCGGAGGCCCCTCCCCGCGGTCGCTACAGTACGTTGACTGCGGGTTACTACCTCGATGTTTTATCAATATTCCATACTAACAACCATATTCGGTGTCTCTAGGAAGGTGTTGAAGCGTTCCCCAGATGTGCTGTCCAAACCGGATCTTGATTACGAGAATGTCGCACGTGTCAAGCGTCTCATGGACTTGCTCAAGTACAACGGACCTGTTGCGGTGGCAGGCGATTGCACGAAGGTCCGGCAACGTCTTTCATACTCGAATGATCATGGGAGTCATGTCCTGGGATCCACATTGTCTTTGGAGGATTGTGCTATCGCAGAAGTCGATGACATCACCCGCCTTGTAGAGCGTGTCAAGAAAGAGAAGCAGTATGCGTCCCAGGTACGGGCAATCTTGGTCAAGGTAATTGTCTCTGTGTCAATTTTCAATGCAGTGGTACTCACTTTCTACTGTAGATTCCGCTTCCCCAAATCCCTCCACTGGTGATCGCGCTTCAGCCGACCAAGGGCAACGATGATGCTGCGTCAATCTACGCGCTCAACTTGAAGCTCCTTGAGATGGCAGAACAGCTTGATATCAAGGTTGTCTCTCTGGCAGCTGATGGCGCTTCCTCTGAACAAGGGGCTCAGAGCCTCATGGATGCACGGCAAAGTCCTCGACCGCCGCTCATCTATGACTATCCTCTCTATGGCATATCACTGCGAGCTCCAGTGCTTCCGACAGGACCGCTCATATCCTGTCAAGACCCTCAGCATGCCCGCAAGACTTGTCGGAACCAGCCACAACATGGAACACACACCGCTAGTCTTGGCCGAGGCGTAGTTGTCAACCGCTCACTTATCACCTTGCAAGAAACTGGCACTTCTGGTCTCATGCGCTGCGATGTAGAGAATGTCGACAAGCAGGACGATGGGGCAGCCCGACGTCTATTCCATCCCGCAGCCCTCAAGGCTATGACAGCACAGGACGAAGCAGGGCACTGTTTCGTGCAGGATGAATTCCTAGGGCTCTTTGTGTACCTCTTTGTCTTTGGTACGTCTTAGTTTGACATCAATAGTCCGAGTAATGAGTGCCGCACTTCCTTGCTAACTTCACATATGTACAGGAGAACTGTTCGACGCTTGGCTCAATCGACGGCTCGCAATACACGAGCGTGTACTCGCTGCTTTACGTGCGCGGTTGTTTCTGTATGTATGGCGCCAACACATTCAACAGATGGAACACCGCTTCCCAGACCTCTACACGGTGAATCGCGCCTTCATCTCCCCTGCCAGCTTCAACATCTTCAATCGGCTCTGCGATACTCTGGTCCTCTTGGCTCTGGCTTTCACTGAGTACTACTCTGACGAGCCATTCTGCCCATGGCTGCTTGGCACCAAGTTTGTTGAACACTTCTTCGGGCTGGCGCGCGTCCTCTTGCCCAACTTCACTTATGCCGAATTTCTCAAGCTTGTCAAGCACGTCATGCTTCGGCAGCAGATCCTCCTCTCAGGCAAGATTAGTGCCAAGAAGGAACGCACCTCGCGGGCTGGGTACGTCCTGGACTATGACCCCACACCACTCACAGCGGCAGAATTGGAAGCGGCAAAGGTCCGCTTGTCCAGGAACTCTCTTGATCGCCTAGTTGAGCTCGCCCACAAGGAGGCCACCCACATTGCCAAGCAAACTCTTTGCATGCCTTTGCCCTCGCTTCCGTTTTCTCATATTCCTCTCCGCCCACCACCAAAACCTCGTAGGCAATGCCGCAAGCCAAGCTCTGTGGATGCGGATGAATCTGATCATGATGCGCACGAGGAAGATGAAGACGATGATGACGACACTTTGGTCAATGACGATGACGAGGACAATGAGTCCGAGCACAGCGATGAAGAAGCAACGGGCTCTGAGGACTTGGGTTGCGTAGTGCTGCCCAGTGCCTGCGACGTACACGTGAGGATACCCAGCACTGAAGGCACATCAACAGTTCAGGTCTTGCCAGAAGCTGACGCAGCTAAGGTGGCTTTACTCGCCAAGAGGACTGCCGAAGCTGCACATTATACCGCTCGCTACTCCGCACTCAGCGAGGACCTCGAATCAACGCTCGCAGAGCTCACAGAGGCCGAACTTGCAAGTCTCGAGCACCAGCAGGCTACCAAAATCAAGATCTCTACCTCTATGCGCTCGCCTCCCATCGGTCCCCTTCCTGGTCCTATTTTGCTGCCGCTGCCGCTGCCTCTTGACTCGAATGTCTTCACTAGTCAGTTTCTTGATGACTCCAATAAGATCAACATTCAGAAGATGATCGAACTACGTCAAGCACACCAGTCTGGCACCTCTACACGCTCGGAGAGGGTTGTTCAGATCGATCCGAAGTTCGCAATCAGTCGCATTGAGAAACCAGAGGCCAAGATGTCCATAAGAGAAGCTTCGCATGTCCTACGTGTCGCACAAGACCTGGCTGGTGCTAACACAAAACGTGCGAAGTCAGCTCGTGAGCAACGTTGGCAGGAGGTTGCTCGGCAGGTGCAAGAGGTCGTGAAGGAACAAGGTAAGTTGATATTCAGGCTATCCAGAAAGGCTCTCGATATACTGCAGACGTTGACCTCGGTGAACAGATTTACCAAACCTGTCCAGTAAGAATGTCACTTCAATCAATCCCCTCCGACCGGGGTCATTTGTCATTGTGAAGAACAAGAAGCGCACATATCTTGGAGAGGTGATTGATCTCTACAAGAAGATGAATCGTCGCCACGGCTCTCTCGATTCAGCTTCAAGCACAGCCGGTCTCTCGTACCTATCGCTTCGAGTGTACCTTCCTCTAAGCATGGTGAGATCAATGTGAATTATCACATATGCTATGGAGTAAACTAACGAGGACTGCACAATTAGGATGCATATCAAGATGACGGCTTCGCGCCTTCTGACAATGACTACGAGGCCTCTCTTGCACCCACATTCTCTTGCCGCTGCCATCATGTCGACATTCACACTCATGCTCCGGCGGAACAACTCATCTATCATCTTGGGGCAAGGGCCACCTCAGGACCTCCTCAAGCGTTGATTCTCAAGCCCTTTGCTGCTATGCGGTGGTCTGCACTGACGACGAAGAAGGTTCAAGAGAAGCTATATATCCGGCTTCCCGCCGCCAGGCTCAAATCAACGATTTCCACTACCAGTGCTGATGCGGGTACTGTACATATTCCTGACCATCAATGAGGACAAGATCTTGTACTATTATATGCTTATGGTTTTCCTGATTCTGCATGGCTAGCTTATAACAGGCACTCAGAGCGCGACCCAGCGAGGCACTAGTAGTTCGCCAAACTCATCAGCAAAAACCCAAAACACCCTCAGTGATTGCAGCGCTTGTGCTCGCTCGCACTCTCGCATGCAACAGTTGTTGAATACCCGAGCTCTCGCAAAGCGAGGGTACTCAAGCTGAGTGTCAACGGTGGCGAGGGATATTGA
Source organism: Trametes cinnabarina (assembly GCA_000765035.1). Taxonomy (NCBI): domain Eukaryota; kingdom Fungi; phylum Basidiomycota; class Agaricomycetes; order Polyporales; family Polyporaceae; genus Trametes; species Trametes cinnabarina. The sequence continues at coordinate 49,120 of CCBP010000412.1, forward strand.
CGGCCAAACTCGCCTTTATGATCATCACGGCGCTTATATACGGCTATGTGACCATCCGTCACCTGGGCTACAATCTGAAGCTATGTTTAGTCGGTGGTCTTGAGGTCTTCAAAACTATTTTGCAGCGCTTTTGAAGGTTCTAGTATCGCGTTCACGTCAAATTTTAACGACGTAACAGCCTGGGACGCAGGGGATAATTAGCGTGACATGACCTCTCCCTGTGACACAATGTGACGCTTGTGACCACCCTTATCCTACTTTGCGTACTGGAGGTCGCAGATTTTGCGTATTTGAGGGCAAAATTGGCCTTCAAGACGGATAAACCTCTGGTGGAGAGGCGTGGGTCCTGAGCGTAGGCAGAGGTACTAAATGAAGCAGGAAGATTTCCGAGACTGCTGCTGCACGGTGGAGACTGTCGTGTGTGGAAATGCTTGACAATGTCGGAAATTTCTGCCTCAGGAACAGGAGACAGTCCAGGTAAAGTTGACAGCCTTGAATGTCCATCTGGTCGATCGCTTCTCCGCTTGGAATCGCAGTGCTAGTCGGTATGTCAGTGCAAACGGCCTGCGCTCGCAAAGTTAGATCACCCAAGATTCGGGCCCATTCGGGACGTTCTGAAGCAGCCGGAAGACAAACTTCTGCAATGACCTCGACAAGAGAATCTGCTGCGTCCTGAGCTTCAGCATCAGGTGGATGCAACTGGTCCGGATCATCTTGATCATCAGGTAGCGGAGCGGTCGTAACACATGGCGAGTGATCATCCGAAGCCTACTAAGCAAGACAAGCAGAAGTTAGTTCACAAGACGCTAGTTGACCGCAAGACAGAAGATGAAGCAGTGAACATACAGCGGCATCATCGTGGATGTTTACGGTCCGTACAGAAGCATAGGTACATCGTGTGTGGGCACCGAGTGTAATGCGAAGGCAAGCCAGACATACTGTATCGTTTGTCTTGGTCGGCGAAACATCCACGCCCACTCCATACTGAGGCCACAGGATACAGAACTTGAGCGAATGTCAAGTGTAGTCTGCATAAAGCATACCTGGCGACAACGCAGGTCATAAATTGTCCCATGCAATGCACGTCTGGGGTGACCAACGTAGAGTGTTGACTCGTAGTCGGGCGGCCTATGACGAGATTTGTCCCGCCCGCTAAACGTCTTATACCGCGCTTGCCTACGGCTGTGAAACATGCGGTAGCCTACACCTGCTACGTAGATATCGTCCTCGATTCATGTCGCCAGAGGCAGTACGGGTGGCCTCGTTGCAGGCGAATGTGAGAAGCCCGAAACCATGCGTGTCGCAGCAGTCTGTGATTTGGAAGATAGATACACTGCTGTACAAGGTGGTCAACGTCGTAAGCACGTTGACAGCACACGTAACTGCGTTGCTCAATAGAGCTGTCGAACCCGGAACACGCCTACAAAGGCCCAGAGAACATCTGATTTCCTATCGGGGCTTATTAACGTGCTTTAAGTTCCGGACATTAATTGGGCTCACCTGCACCCGAGTACCCTGTCAGATCTGTTGAGCAGTTGCATAGCCTCTTGGTTGACTGGTATCCCTGACATGTCCGATTCTTGTGAATCTCTTACCCTAGGAAGTGTAGACACGGAAAGCGCGAGACTCGGGCACCAGACAGCATCCGCCAGGCTCTGCATTCGATCACCCAGGTATCCGCATGACATGATCTATCCTTCTGAGTCTTGGGCTCAAAGTTGTAGGCGAGCGATACGCCGCTGTTCTTGGCGATCCATGTCAATTCGTTGGAGGGACGGTGAAGATCTGGCATAAACAAAGTGCCAACGTCGCTCATTGCAATCGCAGAGGAAGTAAATGGCGACTAATGGACCCTTCGGGCCGATAATCACGCGATGGAGGTCAAGGCTTGTAACTGAGATGCAGAAAAACAACACGCAGCGGTCAGTCAAAGAGAGAAATAGTGGTAGTTCTACAGCACCGGTATGCCACACCCGCCCAGCCCGCTCACTTCATATTCGCCCCCCATCTACTTCTTGTCAGCGTACAACGCCAAAGCACGATCCAGCGTGTCCGCATCCAGCCCGCGCAGCTTCAACACCTTCTGGAAGATCTTCTTATCTAGTGGATATTGCACCTTCGATGCAAGGTGCTGCCCGGCGACCAAGGACTTGACCACCCCGCTGATCAGCCGCTGCTTGTGCACGTTGATCAGCGGCTCGAGCTGCATAGAGGGGGGCAGCGGTGCCAATGTGGAGAACACTTCAGGATGCGCAGGGGCCTCAAAGGAGTTCGTGAGCGGATCGATACCCACAGGCTCGTGAGGGGAGGTAGGATCAATGAGATCAGGGAGGTTACTGAAGTGGCGGATCTGCGAAAGGTACACGCCTGGGAGGCCATCAGCGTCAGACGTTCCACGTCCCAATCAGGTAACGACGACACTCACCGAAGAAGGGTATGCAAGCCGCTGGTGTTGGTGGCTTGCTGTCGGACGCAGCCCTGCTGCGCCCTGTCGTCCCCTGCCCGTCGGCCACCCTAAACGACGCGTCTTGAGGACCCACGGGCATAACTTTGGCCTCCGCAAGAGCGTCTACTGTCTGGCGAATAAGTTTGAAGTCACCGGCTGGCGACGTCCACGCGGTCAAGTCGCGCAGCATCCGGTTCTCCCATGCCCCGACCTTGTTGAACGCCTGCCGTTTCGCCTTGTCCACCCACTCGCTTCGCAGGCCAGCGATGATCGCAACAAGAGCGTTGAAGTTCTTGAGACAATACGCTTTCTACAACCCGATATGACGGTATAAGTCACTTTTACGAGACAATTTCCGCCAAACTGATGACGTACCCAGGCCAACCTAATGAACTTGTTGATGACCATTGCCCGTTCGCTCGGGTGGGTGAGCACGATCTCGGACGTCACGAAGTTCGCGAGCAGGTTGAACCGCCCACGAACCGCCGTCAGAGCACTGGTCTTCGGACCCGCACGTCCCTCCGCCTTTAATCGTGCCCGATCTCGCAAGAACTGCGCCCAGTCAAGGACATTTGCATCTTCGGCAGAACCGATAGAGTGCGATGTAATGAGCTCCTCGAAGCTGATGTTGAGGAACAACTCTCGGTCGATCATCGACAGATGCTGCACAAGGGTCTCAGAGCGATAATTCAGGATGAACGAATGATGACGGCGCAGGAGCGGCGGCATCCCAGGCGGGGGAGGCAAGCCCGCGGAGGGTTGGGGCATCAGATCCTTGGAGGGTGACCCGGCCGAAGTTGACGGTCGCGAAGGTACGCGACTTTCGAGGATTTCGATCGGAACGACGTCCTCGAGATGTGGCTTGGCTTCAGTAACGGCAGCGGCCGGACCAGGCTCGCCGAAGTGTGGGTCGCCATGCGCAGGAGGGGTTCGCAGGTCGTCCAACGCCAGCGGGACAAGCTGCTCTGACGACACAGCCGGCGCGGGGGGACTTGCCGACGCAGGTTGCGACACACTAGCGCTCGCGCTCGCAGAGGCAGAGACAGAGGCAGAGGCAGAAGCAGAGGCAGATGCGTGCGAGATAGAAGCAAAGGAGCTCCGAGAGCTGAGATGAGGCGATGCCGCCGACAAGCCCGCCGACAAGGACATGTCGATCGCGCTCGAGCCCGAAAACCGCCTCCTCTCGACCTGGCCATAGTCCTCGTCCGAGCCCGACGCATCTGCGTCCGCGTCTGCGCCTTCTCCCGTGGACTCTCGCCGGATAAACCGTGAGCCGGGACCGCGCTGCTGGATGGACTGGATCCACTGGTCGACCTTGGACTGCTTCGCGCGCTGTTTGTCCTGATTGATCTGCCCCTCGAGCCTCCGTAACGCGGCCTCGACGTCCCCGCTCTCGTCGTCGTCGCTGAGCGAGTCGAGGATCGCGTTGATATGCCATGCCTGGATAGGTCCCCCCATATCCGCGCCGCCGCCATTCGAGACGACCTCGGAGGACGAAGAGATGATAGAGGACGTGTCCTGCGAGAACATCGACTCGCGCGTGCGGATGCCCATCGAGGAGACGCTGTCAATGGACTGGCGCACGAACTCGAAATCACGCCGCGTCGGAAGCCGACGTGCGGGTTTCTTCAGCCCGAGGCCAGGCGGCGCCGGTATCTCGAGGTGCTCGTCTGAGGACAAGTCAGAGAGCTCGAGGTCATCGATCGAGACGATGTCCAGCTGCTGGCTCTTCGGCAGCATGGGTTCCACGGTGGCGAGAGACGCGGTGTCTTCCGAGACGTACGAGGATGTGGAAGCGCGAGGCTCCGTCTCGGACTCTTCATAAGTGGGCGGAGGAGGGAGGTCGTTCACTTCCTGCTCAACTTCCTTGCCTGCGCCCGACGAGACACCGTCTTCTTGCGGCTCATGTGCGGAAACCTCAAGGGGTGCAGCGTGTTGTCTAAAAACGCTCTGCGGAGTCCGAGGAGATTGCGGTAGCGAGGGCGGAGCAGGCGGTGGCGGCGACGAGAACCCGACCGCAGTGGTCGTCGACGAGGCGACAGTGGACATCGTCGACAATATCGACGGCCTCTGAGCGGCTTGAGCCATCCCGTCCTTCATCTGGCTCTCTACCATCCGCAGGTACTGCTCGACGCCGCCCTTGATCATCAGCAAGTCACCCGTCTCGTTCGCCTCGACGTCAAATGCAGATACGTCCACGCCCGCCGTGAGCGGCGGCTGAATCGGCGCACGCTGGTTCATCACGCGCTTCCACCTCCCCAGCCGTCCGATCGTGTTCACAAACACGCGCGAGATGGTATTGTGCGGGAACGGGGACAGCGCGGCATTCGGGTGAGGCGTTTGCGCCATGGCAGACGGGCCACCGCCGGGAATGTGCGTCGTCGGGTTCTGTTTTCCGTATTGAAGGACGGCCCTATGCAGCGGCTGCTGCATCATTACGAGGTCAAGGGCGTTCGTAGAGCTTCCATCGGCGGATGCGAGGGTGAAGTCCCCCGGGCGAGGGGACGATACGCCGCCATCGAAGTCGAAGTCGATATCGAAGTCCTCAGGGTCGTTGAACGAGCGCGCCTGCGAGTCTACTGAGGGTCGAGGCATTCCGTTGTCCGCGAACGAAGAGAACTGGGCTTCCGCAGACCGTCGTTTATCGGTAGACTTGCGCGACGCGCGATTCAGCTTCCGGATGTGTGCGTCCTTGCAGTCCAGGATGACTTTGCGTAGCTGGCGCACAATTTTCTGAAAAGAACCATGAGCATCAAATTCTGATTCCTGAAGCAGAGGAGGACGCACCAGTGCATCACGATGCCTCTGCAAAATCGGGTCCCTCCTCAGGGAGTTGAGCCAATCTGCGAACAGTAATCGCAGCTCCCGATTCGGCACGAAGTCAATGTCGAAAAACGTCAACAGCCAGTAGCGAATCGCCGTGAAAGTCCGTACGCGAACGATCCTGCGCACCGTCTCGTCGCGGCTGTTTGATGCCTCGCCCAAAGCCCAGTGGAAGCGGCAAATGAGCAGGTGCCCGAGGTCGACCGCAGAGACATACGTGCGGTAAGTAAGGAAGAAGATGAGAAGCTCATCGTAGTTGAGTTCGCTGGTGAGCTGAGCGATCCAACGCTCGATGGTTGCTGCCACGAGGACGCGTTTGCTCTCCCTCGGTGTAGTGTTACCGTTCGATTCGAAGGACGAAGCCTCAGTATTCTGCCGTCGGTTCTTGGTCATGCGTCGGCGAGAGGTCGCAGAATTGGGATGCGAAGACATGTCCGTCGCGCTCGATGGCGTTTCATTGTAGGCATCGCGGTCGGGATCAACCTCGCCCCATATCACGAACCGCGGGTCGTCTCTTGGCGCAGCGCTCTCATCCGCTCTCAGCGAGAACCGTACGGTCAACTCGTTGAGGGTAGAATCAATCTTGTCTAGTGACGGTAGTCCTCGATACGTCTGTAACACATCAAAGAGGGCTGTCGAGTATCTGGACTGCAGCGTTGTTGGCGCGAGGTTGATAGCGGTCGGAGTGGTCGGCTCCGAGATCCTGATCGGAGGTACAGGGGACAAATCAGAGGGTGATGGGGTCTCTCTACGCAAGTCTTCCTCGGAGTTGGATGACGACGCGCCCGTCAGCGAGAGTTTAGACATGCGCGACATGCGCGGCAGGTACTCCGCTCGTGCTGTGAGGCCGGACTCGAAGGACTGCATTTCGCGAATAGTCGGAGGCGAGGCGAGGTGGGACGAAGAGCGCCAAGACGGAGAATCGAACGTGACGCCAACCCCAAACGGATGGACAATTTCGGGCGTGGGCTTGCTGGGCGTGGTTGGCGACGGCGGTTGAAATCGGAAGGGCGCCGAGGACGAGCTCGAGGCGAACGGAGATGCAGGCAAGGAGCCCCACGCCATTGCATCCGCAAAGAAGTCGGTAGCGTGCGCATGCGTAGGGGGCAAATTCGTGGTCATTAAAGGGGAAGGTGCCGCAAACGCGTCTGCGCTCGAGACGCTGTGCGCGTGCGGTCGGCCGCTGGGTTGTGCAGCCGATTGCGACGTCGTGCCCTCAATGACATTGACGCCGTTGGGTATCGATCGGGTCTTCCTGAGACGGCGTGATGGTGGGGATCGCGAGGCGTCGAACACGGTATTGGGGATCACGACTGGACCGACACCAGACTTGAAGGAAGGAAGGAGACTGTGTACGGACATGCGGGACGTGCCTCGTCGTTTCGATTGGATCGCGTTGCTGCCCCCGCTGTTGGGGTTGGTATGAGCCGTGTAGTGGTTGTGTATCGAGGCGGGTGTCGCAGAGGATTGGGTCGTGCGCTCTAGGACGTCCTGCGCGGCTGCGGCGGGCGCGGTCATCTCTCGGGTCCTTCAATCGCATAGCGGACGCACGGAAGGCCGGCAACATTCACAGGCATGCATGGACGGGCAGAGCTGAGCGAACAGAGGCAACTATCAGACAGTGATATTGCACTTACCCGAGCCTGAACATCTGCCTGCCATGCTGGTTGACGAAGGCGGTGATGACGAACGGCGAGCGGACGTCAATGCCTACCCCGAATGCACGGTCGTAGCGGCGCTTGAGTTCTCTGGCGGCGGGACCGGAGGAGGTCTCGACGAAGCGGCCATCCGCTGTGATCCCGTTTGTGGTCAGGATCGATATTGAGGGAGAACGCACACACGAAACTCACGCGGGACGAAGATGTCTGCATGAGCAATGTCTGCAGGGAGCGGTTCGGACCAGATGCCTTGGGCGTCATCAGAGAGCACAAATACGACCTGATGGTCAGAGGAAGATATCTCTGGTCTTGGAAGAGCCGTAGGCGGAGAAGCCGGAGTCGAGGGCGGAGGTAGGGAAGCGGAAGGAGGGATGACCGGGTCTAGGACGTCATTAGAATCATTAGATTGTGTGGAGGACATGGTTTGAGGTGGTGAGGGGAGAAGGAGCTACGACAGGTGCATCGTCCTCGCTGCTTGTACGTTGCTGGTCGTCGTCGCGAAGGAGGCCGGAGACAAGGGTAACGACGATGAGAGCAGGAGGAAAGTCAGACTCTGGGTTGTTCCCGCGCGAACGCATCCATTGCGCTTACCCAAATTCGTCCATACCCATGTTTATGCCTCCCTTCCTTCTTCTCTCGTCCATCCACATTGCGGGTTCATGGTCTCTTGTCAGGATAGCTGATGCATTGCTGTCCCATTTCAAGTCGCAATACCATTTGTTCACCAGCGGCAGCATATTCGCCATGCCTTCGAAACTCTTCGAAATGACTCTTGAGCGAGTGGACGCTCAGATATCCCATGCGTTTTGCATTCCGAACCTCCAACATGCCCACCCCCAACAGGTACACAAGAAGAGACGCAGCATCATGTACTGGTCTTAGATTTGCCTTGACTCGCTATGCATTCCTCGACTTTCTCACCGAGGATACCTGACGTTCCAGCCAAACCATCAACCTGCATCATTGCTTATCACGGTGCACTTGAACCAAGAAAATGGAGACTGTACAACTCAAATTCACAGCACTACATGAGGGTTTGTGTATAAGTACTAGTGGAGCTTCTACCTTCGCGTACGGTCGACGCTCCAGCATCGAGTCTGTCAATGACTCTGGAGTGGAGCGCAAGACGATCTCGTGGTCACAGCGAAAAGTGAGGGCGGGGCATCGACCGAAGCGACACCTAAGTGACGCATACTATGTAGTACTCATGAACGTAATCACGACACAAGCTTGAGCCAGAACGTCAAGAGCTGGGAGGTAGATGCTCAAGGAACGGGGATGACCACATCTGGATTCTGACTTGAGCACCACGGGCTGGAAATTGAATGTCGTTATAAATTGACTTCGTGCCTGGCCAGATATGGGCCAAGTTAACAGAGAAACACCGGTAATATTTCTTTGTAGGTAGGTGCTCACGCAAACGTCCGTGTCTGACTCGGAGGACGAGATATCAAAGCAAGATTAACCATGCTGCACTGGTGCACAACGTAAGAGTTGTCTATAGGACGATGGCGGCGCGACGCATCGTCGACCAAAGCCAACACAGCCGAGAAGATCACGCTGGACCGATGACAAGCCAAAGACGCACTGAAGTTGCACGAACGGCCTAGGGAGGCATGTGTGGGCGCTGTGGGAGCAGCGCAGCAAATCTATCCGTTTTATACATCTTCGAATCGGCGCGTCTCGGTCTCCCAGTACTTGTGAAGCGAGGCGGTACGGATGTTGTGAGTACGCCCCTGGAAGGAGAGGAGGAAAGGAGGAGCTCTTTCAGCCTAGGGGTTGGTCAATTTGCAAAGAAGATCGGATATTGAACGGCTCTGTACGTGTGCGAGAGTCCGACAGACACAATTTCACCCAAGAGCGGCGGTAATAGCATACATACACGGCGTCTTCTGAGTACTGCGGGCTGGCTTGTACATGTCAGACACGCATGCGATGCGGAGGAAGGGCGACGAAAGCCGAGTCCGACGAGCGACTCTGAAGATTTGATGTGGATGGTCTGCAGGCTGGTCAAGAGGAGCATGTGTTTTGGTAGACGCGCGTCTCGGAATGGATTTCTGTGCGATTCCACTCCAAAAGCGGGAAGTACGCGCGCGCCACTCGAACATTCGACCGCTCGGCGCTGGGCACAAGAGACGGTCATGGGACGCGTTGTCTGCTCTGCGGCTGGTGCGATGCTGGACGAGCAAAGAGGAGCGGTCGACGGTGCTGAAGATGGACCGAGGCGGAGGGCGGGCGGGGGGTCGGCCGAAACGACGGAAAGGGGAATGAGGGAGGGGCGAATGAGGAGGCGGAGATTTCTGAAGGGATTGGCCGGATGAGCCGAAAATGCGGAGGACATCGGAGGGAGCGTCCGAACCCAATCAACTGCGATAAATTCGTCAACCCCTCCTTCGCTCGCTCCTCCTCCACCGGCACTTTCCTCCTCTCTCTGCCTCTTTCCACCACCACCACCATCCTCCTCCGCATCGCATCGTCGTCCCTTTCCTTCGCGCAAGGCGACTGACCGACTGCCTACCATGCTCAACCTCGCCTCAAAGACCCAAGCGGTCAAGCGGTCGCTTCAGCGGTTGGCCGCGGGCATGGCTACCGCCGCCGAACCCATCGGCGCGACGAAGGTCCCCATGTCCAACCTCGAGCCCAATGCGTACATCAACTACCAGCGCATCGAGGACAACCTCGCAGTCGTCCGCGACAGGTGCCTATCCCCTCATCATCTCTCGCATTTGCCCCTCTGACGTCAAAATGCAGGCTGAAGCGCCCTCTGACGCTCTCTGAAAAGATTGTGTACGGTCACCTCGACGACCCGTACCATCAGGAAATTGAGCGTGGCAAGAGCTACCTCAAGCTCCGTCCTGACGTACGTATACGCTCCCCTGTTGTCCCATTTTTCGCGGCCCTAACCTCCTATCACCCTGCCAGCGCGTTGCGTGCCAGGATGCTACCGCTCAGGTTCGTCATTTCTTGCGCTTTGTGGCATCACGTGCACAGTTTTGACGTCATTGGCTTCTTCCAGATGGCAATTCTGCAATTCATGTCCGCTGGCATGGACACCGCCGCCGTACCCACTACCGTCCACTGCGACCATCTTATCGAGGCGCAGGTCGGCGGTGTCAAGGATTTGGAGCGCGCGAAGCAGATTAACAAGGAGGTCTACGACTTTTTGGCTACGGCGACGGCTAAGGTGCGTCCCTCTTCCTGACGTAGCCATGCCTTCCTTCGGACCCCTTACCCCTCGCTTGTCTCCAATAGTACGGTCTTGGTTTCTGGAACCCTGGTTCTGGTATCATCCACCAGATCATCCTCGAGAACTACGCTTTCCCCGGTGGTCTTATGATCGGTACGGATTCCCACACCCCTAATGCTGGTGGCCTCGGCATGGTGGCTTGTGGTGTCGGTGGTGCCGATGCGGTCGATGTCATGGCTGGCCTTCCTTGGGAGCTTAAGTGCCCCAAGGTCATCCAGGTCAACCTCACCGGCAAGATCGGCGGATGGACGACCCCCAAGGATGTCATCCTCAAGGTCGCTGGCATTCTCACGGTCAAGGGCGGTACTGGTGCGATCGTTGAGTACACCGGTCCTGGCGTCGAATCGCTCTCGTGCACGGGTATGGCTACTATCTGCAACATGGGTGCTGAGATTGGCGCGACCACATCGCTCTTCCCCTTCAACCACCGCATGGTCGACTATCTCAAGGCGACTCGCCGTGAGGCCATCGCCAACTACGCGAGGACTTTCCAGCACAACCTGAAGGCGGATGACGGTGCCGAGTACGACCAGACGATCGAGATCGTGAGTACCGTAGACATCTTCTCGACTCGCAGATGTTGACCGCATCGACAGAACCTGTCGGAGCTCGAGCCCCACATCAACGGTCCCTTCACCCCCGACTTGGCTACCCCCATCTCGAAGTTCAAGGGCGAGGTCGAGAAGAAAGGCTGGCCCGCTGAGCTCAAGGTTGCGCTTATCGGCTCCTGCACCAACTCTTCGTATGAGGACATGACCCGTTCCGCGGCCATTGCGAAGGAGGCTGCCTCTCACGGTCTCCAGACCAAGAGCAAGTTCACTGTCACCCCCGGTTCGGAGCAGGTACGCGCGACCATCGAACGCGACGGTATCATCAAGGTCTTCGAGGATGTCGGTGGTCTCGTCCTTGCCAACGCTTGCGGACCTTGCATCGGTCAGTGGGATCGTCGCGATGTGAAGAAGGGCGAGCCCAACTCCATCATCACCTCCTACAACCGCAACTTCACTGGCCGTAACGACGCGAACCCTGCCACCCACGCGTTCGTGGCCTCTCCCGACATTGTCACCGCCATGGCCTTCGCTGGCGACCTCCGCTTCAACCCCCTCACGGACAGCCTCACTGGCACAGACGGCAAGCCCTTCAAGTTCTCGGACCCCTCTGGCTTTGAGCTTCCCCCTCGTGGCTTCGACCCCGGACAAGATACCTTCCAGCCCCCTCCGAAGGACCGTGCCTCTGTTCAGGTCGCTATCGACCCCAAGTCTGAGCGTCTCCAGGCGTTGAAGCCTTTCCCTCCATGGGACGGCAAGACGCCCACCGACCTCCCGATCCTCATCAAGGTGAAGGGCAAGTGCACGACTGACCACATCTCCGCTGGCGGCCCCTGGCTCAAGTACCGTGGTCACCTTGAGAACATCTCTCAGAACTGCTTGATTGGCGCCATCAACGCGGAGAACGGCGAGGCGAACAAGGTCAAGAACCAGATCACAGGCGAGTATGGCCCCGTCCCCGAGACCGCCAAGTTCTACCGTGACCGCGGCATCAAGTGGGTTGTAATCGGCGACCACAACTACGGTGAGGGTTCCTCGCGTGAGCACGCCGCTCTCGAGCCTCGCTTCCTTGGCGGCTTCGCCGTTATCACCCGCTCGTTCGCGCGTATCCACGAGACGAACTTGAAGAAGCAGGGTATGCTCGCACTCACTTTCGCCAACCCCGAGGACTACGACAAGGTCCGCCCCTCGGACCGCGTCGACATCCTCGGCCTTGAGTCGTTCGCGCCCGGCAAGAACCTCACCATGGTCCTCAAGCACGAGGATGGCACCAAGGAGGAGATCCCTCTCGCGCACTCGTTCAACGAGGGCCAGATTGAGTGGTTCAAGGCCGGCTCCGCTCTTAACCTGGTACGTATCGCAGTCATCCAATTATCGCCGTCGGGTTCTGACTGGAGATCTCCCGCAGATGGCGTCGAAGTTTAAGCAGCAGAAGGAGCAGGAGGCGAGGCAGCAATAAACGCCCGGCGCCGACTTAGCGTCAGGCCGAGCGGGGTCCCGCTTCATACAGACTATGACACGAGCGTAGGAAGGAGGTCCAGAGGCGAAGCAGGATGAGGAGGAGGACGCGAGAAGAGTGTAGTGGGGCTCGTGTGTAGAAGACGTGCCAAGATGCCCGCGAGGAGAAGGAGACGCTGCGGACGATTCACCGCGCCGCTGCCCTGTGCAGCCGCCGTTGCCCAGCTATCTGTCGCTCGTCGGCCCAACATCATACATCGTTTACTGCGTACGCACACCTTTACGCTCTTGTCTCATGCATTGTACGATTCGTACCTCACGTCTACGTGTTTTCCTAATGTCTCTTTCCCTTTCTTCTTTTCTGTGTAATGAATTAGCATGACACGACCATCCTCTGGTGCCGAAGTGAGATCTGAGCGCTGCGAGCTGAGCCCTCCTGCATGGTAAGGGTCTCGATCAGGCTTTGAACGTCATTCTCGAAGTATTGCAGTAATCAAATTTTCAAGTTACTTTGATGCGCCGGTAAGTTGTAACACAACCGTTTCTTTGCAGATTTGTCACGCTAACTCGCTCACATCTTCGTTGGTCAGTGTAGGCTTTGCTAAGAAGAATCCTCCTTGACAAGTCAACTAGTTCATACAATGCATGCCATCACGAGCATGAAATAATTTGCGTGCTTGAAACCCGCTAACCGTTGTCAATCGGTGAAAAGGCCGCCTTCCTGCTGTTGCGCCAATGCGTCTCCGCCTCTTCCTGCACTCCCTACAGACTTCCTCCCTCTCCGAATCTCGGTGAGCTCGTCCCGCCAGCGCGTGAACTTCTGCAAAAGCGTGTCTCCGTTCGAAGCATTACCAACGCTTCTTTCCTCTGTCTGGATCCTAGAGATGACCTCGCTCAACGCGGAATCCAGCTTGGAGAACGCGTCTTCGAGAACATAGGGATTGCCGAGGAGCTCGTCCGTGCGAAGGTTTCCTTCGCCACCCGTGCCTGGAATCGACTCGGGTGCCGCCGCTATATCGGTTTCGCGCATAGCCCGGTTAAAACAGGATAGCCAGGTAAACAGAAACCATAATGAAACCTACGCTGAGGGTCTGATTGCGGATACACCTGCCATGGACTTTGTCAGCGAGTCCAAGAACTGACGACCCCCCTGGATATCGCTTACTTGGCCTGGATTCTCCCTGGTAGGCGAAGGCGGAATGGCGGGACTGCGCTGTCCGGGGAACTTGGAATCGGCTATGATGCGAGCGTAAGCTTCAACGGCAAATGCGAGGCATACTGGGACACGGCGTACAATCTCCCATGGACATTTCAGCTTCAATGATTTTGATGACAAGTGGACCAGTAAGCTTTCCTGTTAGGATGTGGTTGAGCGGCGTAGCGCGTCGAGAGGCCGATTCAAACTCTTATACGGTAGTACGCGGTGAGGAACTCGGAAGTGGAGTCGATACAGATGACGCACAAACACAGCCACTGACGCATTTCCCAAATTTGTGGTCGGGACCGGCCTGCGGCGGAAGTTCGTTGGACAACCTCCAGATTGTTCAGCTGCACTATGCATGAAAAAGGGGGCGAGGGGTGTACATATCAATACGCTACAGCATCTAAGATACAACAACATACTAATGAGGCAGTCCGAGGCTCCTTGCGAGGATCCCTATGACTGTTACGTATCTCCGAACAACCCATTCGCCGGCCATCCCTGTATCTCTGCAAATGCAGACCAATCCACATCGTAGTTCTCCCCACCTTGCAGCATATCGAACGGCATTACCATTGTCTGCATGCTCGCCGTCCCGCGCGACGCGCCCGCCGCACCACCGCTGCCGCTACCGCTCGCGTCGACCCCAGACATCCCGACCGGGACCGACGCTGTAAAGTCCCGCCCGTCTCCAAATGGTATCGGCATTGTCGCCGACGACTGCGTCTGCATGGGATTCGAGAAGGGAAATGAGAACCCCGAGGCGGGCGTGTTGAGGTAAGGGATGTTGAAGTTCTCCGGGACGCTCAACGAACCCGTCGTGAAGCGCACGACCTCCGCGAGATTTAGTCCGCCGGGCTGCCCGTACGAGAACATGCCGTCCTGGACTGCTTCCTCCGACCGTTCCTGACGGGAGTCTTGGTAACCTGGCGAACCATCCCCGTCTGGTCTTGTCTCGTCCTTCCGGAAGCGCTCGTCCCAACGACCCGCCTTCCGCAGAGCGTTGAGCACGGTGATAGCCCTGTTAGCCGTCTCGCCCTCGCCGTCCCTACCGCCCGCATTACGCGTTGCCTCCACGCACCAATGCAGCATACGCATCGCGCGGTCGATGAGGGTCAGACATTCCCGGGCCTTCGGATGCGGCGGCTCCTGCGAGAACGCGCCCACGAGCGCGATCGCGCCGTCGAACACGAAGTACGCGTAGTGGTACATCATGGCGGGCTGTTGCGGGTCCGGCTGCCAACCTGCGGCCTCCTCCTGAGCGTCGCACATAACTCGTACGAGCTCCATCGCGAGCTCAATGCACCGCTCTCGCGAGGGATTCATGATGACCGTCATTGTGGCAGAAAGCGGTTTGGGCGGCGGGAGGATAGGTGGGGCATGCATGAGGTAGGGCCGATGGAGATTCATAGTCGCGCAGAGGTAGTATCCTGCGCACATATGTCGCTGATATGCGCGTGTGCGTTCCTCGAAAGTGATGGGATTGGAGATGGTGTGCTGCTCGCGCCAGTCAAGTGAGGGGTGGAGCCTGCAAAGCCAGAACTTGAACTTGCGGTCAATCTCGAGGACAGTTGCATATGCTGGCATCTGCACGCCCATGCACTGTGACGACAGATGAGCACTGGGATATACCGCACATTGCGAGAACCCGCTTACCTTGTCGATCATCTCGCCCATGATCTCGATGAGCCCGATGAAGTGCTGGTGGAAGATAGCGACGGGATTCGGTGAGCCATCTCCATGAACATCGTCCGGCACCATCTTCACGTCGAACGAACCCTCAGTGGACATCATAGGGCGGCCGAGGGTAAACGAGTATAGCCTGTATGAATTAATCATATCGGCTCGATCGCTATTGCAGAAATAATCAGGAAGGCTCACCTGTCGGCGATGACCAGGAACCACCAGCCTAGCACTCGCAATTCTCGCTCTTGCTTGTCCATGTTTTCCCACTTTTGCCACCCAGGATCACGATGGAGGCCCACTGCCTGTGCGTTCCGCAGAGCAGTCCCGGTCAGTTTCCAAGCGTCACTCATACGCCCCCGATCTGCCAAGTACCGAGCAAGCAACGCCGCTCCTATGCAACTCAGCACCACGCCTTGGACTGCCGAGGGCTGCGAGTACGCTCTTGACGCCAGCAAGATGTCCTCGACCAGTCGTCGGGCTTCCATCGCCTTCAAGAAGTACGTTTTGGCGCTACTGCCCACGATCCGCTGTGGAGCGAGGGCGAGAACAGCGAACATCAGCGAAAGCCAGTGCGGGTTGAGCTCTTCTGTGCAACGCGCGCACCCTCCGGAGAGGTGACACGAAGGGCCGGGGCAGCGTAAGCGAAGGTGACGCCACATCTGCTCGCAACAGCGACGGAACCATTGCTCTGGGATACCAAACTGCCAGTTGCGCTCAGCGAAGTAGCCGTCTATGAGCGTCTCGGCGACGTGACGAAGAGGCAAGTTCTCCACTAGCTGCTGTATAGGCCCGGACAGCGGGTGGTTGCCGGGCTGGAAGGGCTCGCTTACGGTGGTCGTATTGGCTGAGCGAGCGTACGTCCATTTCGCGCGGTACGGGTCGCCGAGCTTGAGAAACATTCCGCGATGATAAGCCGCAGTCGCTCTTATCCATGCCATGCAGTCCTGACTTACCTTGTTCAAGGCGTAAGGAATTGTTCCCATCCCTATGTACTCATCTTGAGGTGCCAGTGAAAGCTGGGCGAGTGCAACTGCCGCGCGTTGCACGTCGTAGTCGTAATGTGACAGGGAGCTCTCCCCCTCTTCGATGGCAGAGCCACTAAGGGGGCAGCGACCTGGGCTAGAAGCCGACGTGCTTGAGCCGTTCTTTCCCGAACTCTTCTCACCTGTAGCCGACGAGCTCCTGTCGGAGGACGTGCTGTCAGATGGCGATGTTGCGGCGGCCACCGCGCCTGATGCCAGTAGGGATTCAACAGTGACGCATGGCGAGGACCCTACTGATCCCGCACCAGACCCGACAATCTCTTTGCCGACACTGTCCTGGTTCTGTAGATTCTGTCGAGAGATGACATCCTCTAGTGCGGCGATACGAGCTGACAAAGCGGCGATCGTGCTTTGAGCTGATTCGGGTACTGTTGGTGCGCCCTCAGGGGGCCTTTGCGGGGGAGGTCTGGCAACCAATGGCTCCCATCTACAGAGCTGTGGTACACCGCGTGAGACACAGAGACCACAAGGGATCTGGCGGTCGCATTTCTGTCGGGAATCGGGGATAGGGTCAATATATATAGGACGACGCACTCGGCACCACACAGCCGCACCTGTCTCCTACGTGTGCACTCTACACAGCTCAGTCTCTGTCGCCTTCTAGTCTGTTTAGCCTTGCCGGAAGCGCTTGGCTGGCCGTTGAAGTCGTGTATTTCGTTGTTAGCAGATGCGGAGGACATAATGATACTTACGGCCAGGTGCGCGATGCGGCCGACGTCGTGGTTAGGAACAAAACGGTGACCACCAAGGCATGGAGAGGGATATAGCCATCGACTCTGAGTTACTAAGTGAGCGGAACCGCAAATATTCGATTGACGATCGTCGAGGCTCGGATGCAACGCCCCTCGTGTCCAACCTCCGTCGTCCGTGTTCGCGGCCCAGGCTGTGCACAGGCGCTCTCTCCTATCTGCTATCTCCGTTGCCTTTTCCGGTATCCCCATCCTCCCAAGGCTTGGACTCGGATGTCAATAGGTTAAGACCTGCCTGAGACTCCCTGTTGTGGACGTGTAAGATGACTCACAGAGAGGAGATATTTATTTTGCAGATACGGTGAGCCTCGCGAAGGACGTGGTCAGGCGGTCAACAGATCTCGCGCAAAGTCGTGCAGTGCAGGATCGGGGATCGCGCGCGCGTGGCCTATGTGGGCCTGGCTTGTGACGGTCACTTCCTCATCTACCGCGTTCAACTAATGCTCTCAACCTTCACCTCGTTAGTCCTTCACATAAAAATGCCAAAATCCTTGATTTGAACATCAGAATTCCACGACTTTATTTGATTACACTGGCTTCATCTTCTCTTTTCACCTCCTCCTTTTTCCTCTCTTACTCATTTCACCTCGGAGCCTAGTCAATTGACACACACGAACAGCATCAGACTCAGAGATGGTAGGCAGCAGACAGTGGAAGGGATGACTCACACTGTCCAGGGCAGTGATGTGCTGCTTGAGCTTTTGATGACCACTGTCACACTGAGACATTTCTCTGAAGTATGTGCTTGACATCTGCAAACTGATGGGTGTCACGTCCCGTGCCTCAGAGAGTCTTAGAGGGTCCGACCTCTAAGGAAGTCCCACGGAACTCCCCGGAACTCTAACAGCCCTTACGCCTCCTCACTCTTTTAGTAGTTTGTCTAGCTTTTTCTCCTGTGGCGTCATATCTGCCTCTAACAGTTTACCCTTTGTCTTTACCTATTTGAATAAGGGCTTGGACCTACCGGACCTCCCAGGTTACGTGACATTAAGGGCCTCGGTGCTACCGGAGTTCCGACGGTTAAGATGCAAGACCCTTTTCTATATTTGTAGGCTCGCTTAGTATGTAAGGCACGCTGGTAGTAGCCTTTGCCTCAGTTTGGATTGTTGTTGTTACTTCGTTGTTACCCCTCTCTATCTGTCTGTACTTACTTCACTCTAATCCATCCTCCCGTCCCTTCCGTCCTCTTGTTGGAAATCCGCCTCTCGTCCACCGGACCTCCGCTTCCCTGTTCCCTTGTCAGTGCCCTCTAGTAAATAGGGGACATTTAGACAAGATCACTCAGGGTGTTGCTAATAGCCTCGCCAAAGTCCCCACCCCTCGTGCCCCCAGAGTTCCTTAGGATCTTCCTCAGAACCCCTACGGACTTCCCTCGCTCCTTCCCTGTCCCTCCGGTGGCATGCGTCCTAACAATGGGTTTCATTTTGTTCCCTGCAATTGTTACATCCCGTGCTGCAACCCCGAGGTCCGATCCCGGAGTTACAACTCCGGGTCCCCGACTCCGGTACTCTGTTAACCCCGTACTCCGGTACTTCCGGACTTCCTCATTTCCAATTCTTACCCAGGTCTTAGATTGCGCCATTGCCTCATGTTCACTCCTATTGTCTCTTCGCTTACCTTTCGGACTCCGTCCTCCGCCTTCCTATTCCGTTTCACTCTATTGTCAACTTTAACAATAAGCCTACAACGTATTTATACTGGGCTTGGGATGTACTAGATACTCAGTTCGGATATCTCGTATTCCAGCTCACAACTCCGTCTCCTCCGTCCCTTGTCCGATCCAACTCCGTACGTCCGGACGCAACTCCGGCTACAACTCCGTCCCCTTGTCTCGTCTCTGTTCTAGTCTCATCCTCTGTTCCGAAGATCTGAGTCCCGTCTCCGTACCCCCATCATCCTCTTCTCCGAAGATCTAGTTCGTCTTATCCGAAATAGAGGACAGTAGTCGTGTACCCGTGCGTTGCTAATAGCTTCGCGAAAGTCCTCACAGGTGTACCCCCGGACTCCGGACTTAACCCCGTTCCGTACTCCAACATCTCCGCTTCCCTTCTCCGCAACTCCGGAACTCCGGGTACGCACGGTCGTAACAGCAATGACAATTACTGTATGATATTTGACATTCTGGACACTGATGTAAACTCTGTAGATTAAGAGTGCAAGAACCTGGACAGTGAGCACGGTAGCTGGGGTGCACTTGTAGCTACATAGACAAAGTCCTGCCTGACAAATGGACAGGTTCTCCCCCTGTTTGAACCTTGCACAAAGTGCACTCCTGTACTCTCACCTGTTGTTATGACTCCCACACTTTCAGCATTGCAGTCCTGGATCTTTGCAATTTCTTCACACTTTGCACCTTGTTCCTTTGCACTTTGCACCTCGTTCCTTTGTGCTTCACATTTTATTCCTTTGTGCATAGCTCACACTTGCTGTGCACGTGAGCACATGTTTCTGACTTCTCTGTGATGCAAACCAGCAAACTCAGCACAGTATCTATGTTGACCGTATCTACACCACTCTGCACTGCATCATTGCAACCCCTTCTGTCCAGCATAACCCTTTGCCCAGCTCCGGAGCTCAGCAAACCACTTCACTGGTACCCTCTCTTATATTATACAATTAGCATGCCATCCACATGTTAAATACTCACTCTTTGCAGCGAAGCAATTCAGACTCTCTTTCCCCCAGAAGTGAGGATCTCATCATCTCCTGCAATTATGAGCACTTTGACTGTGTATCTTTCTGCATTTCTACTGTGATTATAGCGGTCATATAGCAAACTGAGTGTCTTCTGCTGCTTATTTTGTTGCATATTGTATGTGTCCTTACTGTGAAGCATTTGTGAAGTGTTTGCAAATCATTTGCAAAGCCCATGCATCCTTCTGTCTATTCACCCACTCTCCATAGAGTCTTGCAAAGGGCACCCCAACTGGCCTATAATATCTCCTGGTTCATAGTCCCTCTCTACCCGACGGCCTCAACCTATGAAGGCTCTCAGCGATATCCTTCATGAGTTTAGGGTAGATTTGGCATATCACCATCACAAATCACTTCCGCATCTACACTTTCACTCTCGTCATCTCCATAGTATCCCTGCCCCTCTCAAATACTCAATGGCTCTCACTGCGGGCAGCGCGTGGGAACTGTGCACGAGAAATGTGTAGGAAAGGGTGCCCTGGAGTAAACCTGCATGGGTGCTTTAGCATGAAATAATCTGAGCAAGGAAATGAAGCATATTCCAGTCATTTAGCCTGAGTTTCGTTGCAAAGTACAGGAAAGCTCAGACGGGGCCATCTGTGGGCGCGTGAAAGGAATGAAATAGGTTGCCTTTCCGTGTCATTTCTGGTGTTGATCACAGATATGACACGGGAAGGCAACCTAACCCAATCCTTTCACGTGAAATGCCACAGAAAGGCAACCTCAACCTGCCATTTCAATGCACCCAGAAATGTGCCATCTGAGTTTTCCTGTACTGTGGGACGAAATTCAGGCTACATGACTGGAATACACTTCATATCATCGCTCAGGTAATCCTTGCTTAATTATCCATGCAGGTTTACTCTGGGGTACTGTCACGTCCCGTGCCCCGAAGGACTTGAAGGGCCCTTCCCTCGAAAGTCCGACGGGTTTTCGCCGGGACCTCTCGGGAACTCCGACGGGAATTACGCCCTTACCTTTTAAGTAGTTTGTCTAGCACTTTTCTTCTATGGCGTCATACCCGCCTCTATTGGTTTATCCCTTCGTCTTGTCTTACGTCATAGGGTGTCGGACCTACCGGGTCCCCGAGCCTGTGTGACGTCAAGGGTCTCGGGTTACCGGAAGTTCCGATACTAATGACGCGAGACCTCTTACAATACTAGTAGGGCCATTAGTATATAAGGCGCGCTGGTAGTAACCTTTGCCCTAGTTCGAATTCTTGTTGCTTGCCTCGTTACTTACTCTGTACTTACTCTACTCTAATCTATCCTTCTATACTCTTCCGACCTCCCGCCGGAACTCCGCTCGTCGTCCGTTGGTCCCCCGTCCACCCTCCATCCCTCTTGTCGGTGCCCTCTAGCAAATAGGGGACACTTAGACGAGATCGCTCAGGGCGTCGCTAATAGCCTCGCCGAAGTCCCCACCCATCGTGCCTCCGGGTTCCCCAGAATCCCCCTTCGGAAACCCTCGGACCTCCGACGCTCCCTCCGCCCTCCGGTGGCACGCGTCCTAACAGTGAATCCGGACTCACACTGAGGGTCTCGTCATGTCATCCGAACCTGAAGGTGTTTGGCCCGGATTCTCCGCGCGTCGCATCCGAGTTCCCATTGTGGACCCAACTACTCCTACTCGTCCTGCAGGTTCTCAGCCTCTCCTAGACGTCTCCACTCAGTCTCCCTTAGCCGAGTTGAACGCC
>CCBP010000414.1:0-30630 GCA_000765035.1 Trametes cinnabarina
ATTTCAGGCATCGCGGAACGCCGTCCAGGTACGTATCCCAGCTCAGCTATCACAAGGATGAGAAGCCCTCTGTCGATTATGGGTGCCAGACGACCCAGAACAAGAGAGCCAATCGACAGCTCCTAGCTGTGGTAGGTAGGTTTGGAGCTTCACCTGCAGGGCCAAGAACGTCTGTGCGATAAGAGCAGGAGAATGGAGGTGGGAGAAAGGAAGGAGTAAGTGCCGCAGCAAAGCTCGAGTCGGACGGTGGCTGCCAGTGCACGCCAACCCAGGCTCCTTCCCACCGCTGCTTCGAGGTGAGGGGGCGATATATCGTGGGCGGAGTCAGGTCAGACTTCGTGTATTCCATAGTCGGCGCTTAATACTATAGTCATGTCACGTGTCTCATAAGTTGAATGCGTTCCCCCTCACCTCTCTGCAGCGGCTGGCTTCAAACATTGGTAAACAACGGCCGTCGGAGAGGAGACGCCCGAGACCGCCCCCATTTGGCAGGCGGCGAAACTCAGGGCGCTAAGCAATTACCAGGAATTCTTCTGCCACCCGCAGGTCGCGACGTGCTCTTCTGGTACATAGGATAGTCTACAACACTCGCATGTAGTACAAATTAGAGCTAATAACAACAGTGATTGCTCTTTGAATATTTAGAGCTTTCATACATGTTACAATTGATAATGCGATGCACTGGTGAAGTCGAGACTAAATAGATCACATGATAGAAATGAAACTGGAGGCTATGTCTCGTATTTCTGTGGTTTCAGGCTCACCCAATGGATATATAAGAGCTTATACATATACTTTGCTCATACTTTGCTCATACTACTGTACATTGAACACCCATTTGAATCCTAAAATCACGCAGCAATCAAACCAGAGCACGTCGCGACCTGCGGGTGGCAGAAGAATTCCTGGTAATTGCTTAGCGCCCTGAGTTTCGCCGCCTGCCAAATGGGGGCGGTCTCGGGCGTCTCCTCTCCGACGGCCGTTGTTTACCAATGTTTGAAGCCAGCCGCTGCAGAGAGGTGAGGGGGAACGCATTCAACTTATGAGACACGTGACATGACTATAGTATTAAGCGCCGACTATGGAATACACGAAGTCTGACCTGACTCCGCCCACGATATATCGCCCCCTCACCTCGAAGCAGCGGTGGGAAGGAGCCTGCTGCTGATGTACTTGTACGTCTCCTCGTCTCTCCAATATTCAGTATGCCCGACTCGTGCACGGCCTGCAATGAGCTGCACTCAGTTTACGCCATTACTGTCACTTGTTCGAAATTCCACTTGCAGCTAGGTGGGACACTGACACGGATCTGATATGCCTCAAGTTGAATATTGATGTGTCAATTGTACTGAACCGAGTCAGCAGTTCCCTGACAGTTGCTCAAACTAGTGAGTGCGCGCTGCACGGCGGCTCACACGCGGCGGTCATCCCTATTATGCTAGCGGGCCCCGACACCCGCACAACACCCGCATAACTGCATCCCTGCAGCTTGCGAGCCATGCGACGCCGGGAGAACGGCGAAGGACGATTCGCTTCCACATGCGCTTGGGAAAACCTCAGGTGGACTACAGTCGAACCCCTCATAACCCATACTTCTCGGCAACGCCGTCTCTCAAGCATATCTCCATATTGTTTCTCGCAAGTTATAACGACAGATCCGCTTATACCAGGGCTATGTAGTGGTGCGCATCCGAGCACAGCTGGATGCATGAGTATTCAGCGATATGCAGATCTTGGTGCTAAGCGAGGTATGGGTTATGAGGGGTTCGACTGTACATAGCCGGAGGAGACCAACAATCGCCACCCAAGCACCGCGGAAGCCTCATGGAATGTGCATGTACTTACAGGATATTCAAGTTCACAGGGCCGTGGACAGGTTCAAAAGGTCCTATCATATCGCGCAAGCTCACGACACCATACGACACCACGCCGCTGCCGATAACAATGGCTGTTGTCATTTCTGTCATGCCTCAGGCCATAATGAATGTTCACGATGCGAAGCCATCGCAGGCGTAATGCTCAGTATACACGCCAAGCAGTGAGTACAGAGCTACATGCCTCCTGGCCAGCGAACGGGATAGCCTTGCGGTCTCCTTGATACTTATGTAGGAACGGGGTTGCAATTTGACGATTAACCTTTCCGATTTCCTGGGCAGAACCGATCTCGATCCTTGTATGCGCGGTTTACGTGGCAAGAGACGCGTTTCAACATGGGGTCGTGATCCTCTGTCTCGCCGCATGCATCACCAGCCATCACCGCGGCCCCGCCGGAGTCAATAGCAAGCCTACCGAGGTCAAATCAGGGTCAAATCCACCTCGCTTGGCATTTTACTTCGTGGTGCTCAACGGCCGTATAAAAACCCTGGGGAAAAGTCAGAGACCTACCCTGTATCACTTCCGTCTCCACGTCCTGCGGTTCGCCTTCCACTGTCCGACCGTTCGACGCTCTCGTCCTTGAGGTGAAGGACCTGGAGCTCTACCGCCCAGTACACTCAATCTCGTTAAGCCGACAAGCATGCGTCAATCGCTTGCGACCGCCACATTTGCCGTCCTTGCGGCTACTGCTCTTCCCAGCGCCGCTGAGCCTGAGCCTGTGCAGGCTAGAGGGGTAGATTTGTACTCACCCGCTTGCCACGAGATCAGCGAGACCATCTCCTCTGCGTCCACGGTCCATTGGCCCGGTAAGTCGTCCGCACCGGTGTCAACTTACTTCGACTATGCTCAAACAACTGTCTTGCAGGGCTCGATGCGGCGTACTTTAGGGACATCGGTCATTGGGCCAGTTCCAGCACCGCAGAAGCCACATGCTCTGTCGAGCCTGGAACAGCCGAAGATGTGGGAACCATCGTGCGTGTCCGTTCTCCACGGTCATCTCCGTTCGCGAACAGTCAAACCACCGCCTGACATGTACCGTACTTCAGCTCCAGATCCTTTCTAAGAACAAAACACCGTTCGCCGTGGGTTATGCTTTCATCCATGCCGCCAGTATGTCCTCATTGCGCATGACGTGATTTACACATGGTTATAGGTAAAGGGAGGAGGGCATGCTTCCAATCCCGGCTTTTCGTCTACCCCGGGCGTACAGATCGCGATGTACCGGTTCAATGAGGTCAAGTACGACCCGGATGCCAGCATCGCCGAGGTAGGCGCCGGCCTCATCTGGGACGACGTCTATCAAGCGTTGGAACCTTACGCCGTCAGCGTTGTTGGCGGCCGTGTCTCTGGCGTAGGCGTGGCTGGCTTTACTCTCGGAGGCGGTGGGTGAACCTACGAGATCCGTCGATAGCATCGTTGTTTAACGCCGCGAATGGCTAGGGTATTCATGGAAGACCAACCAATTCGGCTTGACCATTGACAACTTGACTGGCTTTGAGCTTGTCTTGCCCAATGGTACGGTCGCAGCAGTCAGTCAGAGCTCCTATCCGGATCTCTTTTGGGGTCTCAAGGTGACAAGCCAGACCTTGCTTATAGTGACTTGCGGGCTGACATCGTGCATTGGTCACAATAGGGTGGCTTCAACAACTTCGTATGTAGATGCAGCGAGTCCGCTACGTATCCGCATTGACAAACAATCTGCAGGGTATTGTGACCAAGTTCAACCTCACGACGCGCCCTCAGACAGAGGTTTGGGTACGCACCCCGCCTCTCCCTGGCCCCTCGCGACATAGCTAACGCGTCGCTCCTACAGGGGGGGTTGATAACTATAACCGCTGATCAGCTCGACAAGGTCAACGCTGCGACTGTCAAATTCGCGCAGACGGTGACGGACCCTAAGGCGCAAGTTCTCCCCACATACAACTTCTTACTCGGAGAGGTGAGATCATGTTGCGTTTGATTGCGGTGGTCTCTGATTGATCCTTGCAGCCTGGAGTGTCCCTGCTGCTCTTCTATGATTACCCGACGCCTCCGGGGGGTATCTTTGACGACTACCTAGCCATCCCGCATCTCACGAAGGATGTCAAAACTCGCACCCTGTTAGATCTGGTGACGGCGGCGCCAGCAAACGCCACAGGCGGTCAGCGGTGGGTGAACCATATTCTAGAAAGGCGCCGTATGTGGCTAAGGCTCGTATTGTAGCACTATCTTCCACACCGTGTCATTGCTCCAGTTCACCGACAAGATCATGCACGCCGTGCTGAACGAGACAAAGGTTCGTTACGGCTGTCGCTATAAGCGCGCCCTCTCGCTCATGAGATGTCCTCGATGTATAGTTTTGGGGAGAACGTCTGTCGCTCAAGTCCGGCAACTTCATCAGCTATGACGTTGAGCCCTTTCTATCCTCCATCTTCTCTCACGCGCCCGAGAACTCGTCTGCCTACCCTCCTTCCCGCAGCACGGGCCTCCTGCCGCTCAACATCTACTACGCGTGGGGCTCCTCTCTCGCGGACGAGACCATGCAGAATGCTGCCCGCCAGAGCGCGGCGCACCTCATGCAGGTCGTCCTCGGGGAAGGCCAGGACATCGCGGACGCGGCCCTCTACGGGAACTATGCGATCATGGAGACGCCGCTGGAGAGGATCTACGGTCAGAACGTGCCGAGGCTACAGGCGCTGAAGGCCAAGTACGACCCCGAGAATGTGATGGGTCTTGCCGGTGGTTGGAAGTTCTAAATTTCGGGTCTGGTTGAGGGCATTGGACGTATGTCGATCGCCGCCTCAGTTATGGACACTGCGTTGCTCTTTGATTCGCTTGCCAGTCGCTCAATTTGCTTTAGTTTTTCCAGGTGGGCTACTCCACTCGCACCCATCGTATTCTTTCGAATGATCACTCTCTTCAGTTATTGTGGCGCCGGCGTCACATTTCTTTCGGAGGAAACGCGCGACCTCTCTCCCACCTGAGAAATATGCTGAGTCCAGACGGTCTCGCTAAAAGTTCGGCGACAAGCAGCCCATGAGATCATGCAGGGCACGACCGTGACAGGCACTTTGTGTCGACGCACACAATACCGATGCTGCTCTATGAGGCGGTTTACTACTGCTCCGGCCAGTGACTGCTTCTGCAGCACATCATGATCCCGGTGCGGCGTCGATATCTTTGCGTTGCTGAGCTCTATTCTTGCAAGCGCGATGGAACTGCGAGTCTCCCGACTTCAGACGACCTTCCAGATTTACACCCGAGTTGCTTCTAGAGCGTTCGCAGCATTGCCCGCGGTTGCCGAACGCTCACATACAGGGTGTCAATATAACGACCGTAGCAGCCTCTATGGTGTGGAACGACTGTTGCATCTTGTCAAGGATTCAAGGTTCAAACATCCCCACTACGTCTGAACCCCTCGTCGGTGAGTACTTCTCTGTCACCCTGGTATCTCGATGACCAAGCTTACGTTGTTCGTCTGTTCCTTCCGATTCACGGTGCGCCAGATACGCGATAGTATCACGGCCTTCAGGTGGGGGCTCACAATATAATACTTTGTAGCAACCACCACCAGCTGCTGACACCCCTTCACATAAGCATCCAGAGCAGATGCGCACTTAGCTCATTTCTCGCCTCGCTCGCGCCAGCGCTCGGCGCCTCCGCAGCCGTCCACGCTGCGCCCCTAGACGACAACATGGACTGGCCCATCGCACCCGCAAACTACGGACCCGAACAGTGGGGTCGCTCGCAAAGGCACCGAAAAGACCCACCTGGACCCGAGCGGCTTCAGCTCCACCCGGATCCGCAGACGCATGTGGCGGGCTCGAGCGTACCCTTGACGTGTCGGGGCTGTCACCGCGCTCGTCGGTGCTGTGCCTGATGGCTCTTGCAGATGGCTGCGGGATGTTGTTAACGAGGTAGTACGTGCCTAGGTCACTTTATGTGTCCAATACGATGCGGTCGGGGTCGGGTGCCTGAGCGCGACTAACTGCAGGACTTGGAGTCCCTCCGGACTAGACACGCGCGCGCCGTTGGACAACAAGCATACAACGTTACATGTTCGTGGTGTCTGCAGACTCACTGCGAAAGAGTTTGGAAGATAGGCCAGGTGAGTATGCTTATATATACGCGCCTGTTAGAACGATTTGAACTTGAACAGCGGCGAGATACTGCACAGACACAGCCTCAGGCTCAATCGCCGACACCGTCAGCTCGCCGACATCAGGAAGACGACAATTCCCATACTACAGTAATCGTACACCGTCGATACGTGTGAACAGGGTGTCCGGAGACAACCCCATCGCATGCGAGTCCAGATCTAGACTTACCCTGCACTCGACATGAACCTCTCGTGCATACCCTTGAACGGACCGACCGTCCAAGATGGCATCTGAGAAGAACATGAGCACGACTGTGGATGGCTCTCCGTCCATCTCAGAATCCGAAATCCTCGACATGCAGCTGCTCGCGCGCTTGCTTTTCTTCCTCGTACAACGCGCGGCGCATCGCTCCCAGCACGCGCTGGCGCGCCTCTTCCCTGAGGCGCTCGTCGACCTCTTCCGCCTTCTTCTGCTCTTCTTCTGTTTCCGTTCCCCCCTTCTCCTTTTCCCGCTGTTGCTTGCGCACGGGTGCCAGGCGCGCCTGTTCCTCATCGGCGAGCTTGAGCATGTCACGCAGCACCTGCGCGCGCCCAAAGTCGATGATGCGGAAGCTCGGGTTGTCCATCGTACGCAGCTTGGGAGGCACGGCAAGGGGCCCCGGCTGGATGAGGATGTTGCGGACATAGAACGAACCTTGAACGATCTGTAGCTCATGCAGGCGCAGCACGAGCGAGAAGCACTCAGTCCTGTCCGGTAATGCATATTAGCGCATGTCGTATCAAGCGGTGATACGCGACTGAGTACCTCTGATCGACTGTGAACTTCGCTGGTCGAACAGGCTCGCCGCATTCCTCTATGAGCAAGATTGGCGACACCCACGGCACGGTACACTTTCCTTCGTAACACTTCTTATGCTGTGCCCCTTCACGTG
Source organism: Trametes cinnabarina (assembly GCA_000765035.1). Lineage (NCBI taxonomy): Eukaryota > Fungi > Basidiomycota > Agaricomycetes > Polyporales > Polyporaceae > Trametes > Trametes cinnabarina. Next base: position 6,886 of record CCBP010000414.1, read on the forward strand.
CGTATGCGTCGATGATCTCTCCATCCTCGCCTACGGGTAGATAGAATCCGTAGAACTTAGGGACGACAGGCCCCACAGGAACAGGGTCGTGACAAGGAGGGACGATGTTGTACCCACAGTACTCTTGCTGTGCGTGCACAGGGAACGCAGCGTACGCGCGAGCCTCGTTGTGCAACAATGCATGAGCAGTGCAGTGTGGGTATGCCAACTTAGCCGCGACAGTTACTTGACCAGTAGGCGAGTGAGCTGAGAGGGGCGCGGGCAGCGTGAGCGGCGCGCGATAGACGAAGGAATGGTGGCCCTCTCCAAGACGGTTCTTCTTCTTCAGGTAGAGATGGGCGACGCGCTCCTCAGATGCTGGCGCGACGGGATCGGGCGCCGAGGCTACGTCCGGACCAGCGTCGCTGCTTGCGAGTTGCTTGCCGTTCACAGGAGGGTACCGGACCCGCCTAAACGTCACTGGTTTGTCACTGGGTTGCTCATGCTGGGTTCTGCGATCAGGGTCATGCACAATCAACGTATCTGGGAAGAACGCATCCGGAATGAACTCCTCTAGCTTCGGGAGACCCTCGGCGGAAAACATATCCACCTTCTCCGCCTCGGGCTCGCTTGCGGTGGGCTGGTTGGACTCAGAGCTAGCCGATATCCTTGCCTCGGAAAACCCTTCATTGGCGGCGTGGGGGACGACATCCAACGCGCTGATGGCGTTGATCGCTTCGGCCACACTTGGGTCGGAGAGTTCAACCTTCTTGTCCTCTCTTCTATCAAGTCGCTCCTGGACCGAGAGAGTCATCTCCCGCATCGTCATCGGAGGCTTGTTCAACGTTTGGTTGGCCTCACCATTCGCGAAGTACCGCGGGGGAAGGGGAGTCAGGATATGTACACCAGTGTCGTCCCCGACGATCATGTTTGCGGGCATCTCAACCATGGCCTGGTGCCTCAGATGCCGGCGCTCTTCTTCACCCTTTCCCTGCAAGAGAGCGTGAAAGTGTTGACACCAGAGATAGTGATATGGTCTTCCGTCCATGTCGCGGCGAGCGTCGGTGTCTTCGGTCACAAGGAACCTGCCAGTGCATCCCTGAGAGGACTCGATGGGACATCTACGAGGCACTCGGTGGACGGATGTCTCGGCTTTGCGGTCGGGCACTGCATCATCGCGAAGAGCGTAGCACATGAAGTCGGAGTGCTCGAGCTCGCAGCCTTCGTCGATAGCGCCGATCGGAGGATCCGTCTGCGCAGGATGGTCGCGAGGGAGGCTGAGAACCGGCCAGGGCCTGACGATGCGGGGAGGTACGATGGGCCAGTCATACATGGGCTCTACTTCGTCGTAATGCTCGTCGAGGTCCTTGAGCATGCTCCGAGACCATGTGGTGATGTACTGGGGGATGCTGGGGACGCGTGGAATGTGGACGAACTCGTCAAGGGTGTGGCCCCAGATGAGGCCGTTAGGGGTGCGGACGCCACGAGGGCCCTCGTTCTTCTTGAGGACAGGCCCGTTGGGGTCGCGAGTAAAGGCCAGATGAACGAAGCGGGTACGACCCTCCTCGCGTTGCGTAGCTTCGGTCTTGTCTGTCATGGAGACTGCGATATTGTGTTGCCTCTAGAGGACGGGTAAGCCTGGACGTTCAAGCTACACAGCAGACTCGGGGAGGCGAGCTCACAACGGGGCAAGGGGAAAAGGTGCGTTGGTTGCTTCGATGTCCCGAGCGTTCCTTTTGTAGGCCCTGTAGAGCGTGTTGTGAAGAACAATCAGCAAAGAAAGAAGACAGTTGAATGACAGGTGACGAGCATGTTCTTCGTTGTCCGTTGATAACTGAGGATCATCGGATCCCGCGATCGACATCGATGATATCGTCGTACGCGTGCAACGTGAAAAGCCATGCAAAATACATAAACATCACACAGTCATAGTACACTACCATATCAATTACACGCGGCGGGCAACGGGCAATATGTCGCCTCCACATATTCGGTACAAAGTCCAACGAAAAGTTTACCTATATAAGGACTATGTACCAGCTAAGCCGCTTGTCTGAAAGAAACCTTTGTCGCAAATATAAAGCGACTTTTCTACTGAAGACAGTCACGTGCTTACTTTGTTGAGATCATAGTCGCTGAAATGCCTGCAGCACTACAGGGATTAGGACATTTTCAGTCAACGAAAAGCCGCTGAATAGGCGAGGCAAAGGCAATTATGGCAAAAAATCGAAGAAAAGGCGTTGAAAGTGTAATTCTTTGCCCCTACACGTGCTGTTTAGCAGAAAATGCGTGGCAAGGGCTACTCCTTGCCTCGCCTTTTCAGTAGAAGAAAACGGCCCAATCCTGTAGTGCTGTCAGTACTGATGAGTAGTATGTAGTCGATATGACACCCTGCACATAGCCGCGATAAACTTAAACTCGCCGTTGGAATATTTGGCGAATATGTGTCGGTACCAGTTATCACCTCATGTCGATGCCAGAATCCACGTGTCAGACAAAAGACACTGGCAAATACGGTATACCCGTTTCCAAAGGGGACAGAATTTCTCAGTGTTCCGATTTGAACATTTCGACCAGAATTGATGGAACAGCCCAAAAAGGCGTAAGCATAGCCACAGCGGTGTCTACTCGACCGTATACAGTACCACGCTCCCGAGCCAAGTCTTGGTCTAAGTAACCTGTACTTGTACTGTGTTGCTCAGGTGGCCAAAGTTCAGACTCTTGGTTTCCAGAAACCCTCGTATTCAAGACCGTTCGAGTGACAGACACCGCCTGCGAAGCGCTCTAGTCTGTACAAAACTGTACAGACGTTAATCTTCGGTTCTGCCAGCCAGTCAAGGGGCCAAGGCCTTCGTTACGTGGTGCGGAGTTACGGTAACTTTACATACGTGCACGCACTCACCCAGCCTTGTGTATAGGCTCGAGTACCAACGTTAAAGTCCGTTGCGCATGTCGTCTTGCAGATGCATCCAGGCATATGCTCTAGATAGCGAAACGATCGAAGCAACTTCCAGTAAAGCTGAGTCAATACTATCGTCCTATAGGAGCGCCGCGGACGACTGGACGCAATGACGCTCGCGGTCTGGAAGTGGGTACGATATTCCTCTGCTCGTGTTTGAGCACTGGGTGCAAAGATGCGACACTTGACTACGGCCGAATATTATTGGCAGATGTACCGATGCCAGTGCCATAACGTAGGTCCATACAACAGTGATCCGATCAGCGTAGGGTCCCATGGCAAGTGCATGCTCGTAGGTGGACATAACCAGCAGTACGTGCGTGGCGTCCGGCGTTGTGGTGGATTATATGAAGCGCTCACCAAAATTCCGTTCTTATGGCAGGGGTTTAACCACGCCTTCATCGTAGCTGTCGACCGCCAGTTTCCAAATTTTCGGTCATCTCGGACGCAGGGTCACATCTGCATATAGCAAGACAGTATGGGGGTGCCCGCCACCAGAGTGCACTTTGTTGGTTCATCCAGACCCCGCGGATGTCCCAGGCACGTTAAATGGATCGCACGCGGTCTTGTCGACCTAGGATACAAGTGGCACTGAGCTTGATCGAGCGCAGCATGCGAGCAGTGGTGTTTCTGCCGTCAATACGACACCCTGCTCTTTCCACGCGGAAACTGTCCCCTGTCAGTCTTGATGCACAGGCACTCACGCAGAGGTAGAAATAGGTATGCTGCATTTGTACTTACGCAAACAGCGCTTACGAGCCGTCGGTCGTCCGCGTCAGATGGCATGGTTTCTATAAAACAGACCGACCGCCCAGATAGCTTGACAATTCCACCGCAATGGGTCCACGTTCCCATCTTGTAGGTCGTCAATTCCGCTTGAGCTCGGGGCATCTGCGTACAGACTTGCTCATGGTCGAATGCTAGCTTTCCTCTGCGCCCATGGCGATCGTTGTCCTGCTGTCGCTGGCTGCGATTTCCGTCTCTTGGCCACAGCCTGGGACGGGAGAGGCTTCATTCGCCGTAGCCTGTCAAGCCATCAGCCTCGCCATGTCATCAGCATCTTCGGTCCATTGGCTGGGTACGTTGTTCCTGCACCATTGAAGTTGGGCGCAACCACCTAATGGGTCTTCAAGGGAGCGGAGAATCCTACGTCGAAGACATCACCCATTACGTGGCATCTAGCACCCAGCAATCTGCATGTTCTGTCGAGCCTGGAACAGCAGAAGATGTCAGCGTCATTGTACGTCTTCAAATATCTATGCGTTGTCTCTTCTTCAATGACACTCCCTGCTCTCTCTCAGCTTCGCATCGTGGCCGCGTACAAGATTCCGTTTGCTGTGCGTCTTTCACACTGAATTCACGAACGCACGCTCATGGGATCATGGTTACTGACCCGGCGGAACAGGTGAAGAGTGGAGGTCACGGTATGAATCCCAATTACTCATCCACGCCCGGCGTCCACATCGCAATGTCCCGCTTCAATGAGGTTAAGTACGACACCAAGACGAACACCGCTGAAGTCGGTCCTGGACTCATCTGGGACGACGTCTATGGCGCATTGGACCCTCTTGGGGTCACTGTCCTCGGCGGTCGGGCCACCGGGATCGGCGTGGGAGGGCTGGCGCTGGGGGGCGGTCAGTACGGCCTGACACGCGTCGGCCTTTGAGTGGCACTGAGACAGGAAACACGCAGGCTATTCGTGGAAAACCAACCAGTTCGGCCTCACAGTAGACAACATCCGCGGATACGAGGTCGTGCTTCCCAATGGAAAAATTGCGACAGTCACCAACGAATCGTATCCTGACTTATTTTGGGGTTTGAAGGTGCGGCTGCCGGCTCTTCCTCTTCGTCACAAAATCTCTTGCTCACATAATCATAATATCAGGGCGGCTCCAATAACTTTGTATGCGTCCAATTACGCTGGCCTTTGTGGCCTCCAAGTGCTGAACTTTAGTAATCATAGGGCATTGTGACCAAATTCCATCTCGTCGCCTATGCACAGACGGAGGTCTGGGTGCGTCGTGAACGATTCCACAATCATTTTGTCAACAATGATCTGACTGACCTGCAGGGTGGAGGGCTGACTTTCAGTGGTGACTACCTTGACGAAGTGAACGCGGCGACAGCTGTATTCGATGAAACGGTCACAGATCCGAAGGCACAGATAATCCCGACGTACAACTATGTGCAGGGTCAGGTCAGTCACCGTCCAGCTAACAATTGATTCATCATTCAAAGGCTGAACTTGTACGCATACAGTTCCTCATTGCGATGTCGCTCTATTACGACGCCCCGACGCCGCCCGCAGGCATCTTTGATGCTTTCTTGGCCATTCCAGCCATTGGGACGGATATTAAGACTCGTCCTATTCGGGACTTGATACGGACGGCGCCAACGAACGGTACTCTAGGCCTTCGGTAGGTTTATCCACCCTCGCTTCCGCAAGTGCAAAGTGACTGAACCGTGAATCTAACTGGCAGCGGCATCTACCATACAGTCTCGATCGTGAAGTACACAGAGACCGTCCTCGCTGCAATCGCCAACGAGACAAAGGTGTGTCATCCTCTTGTGAACTCTTTGTATGTCTCACGAGCTTTGCGTTTGGCAGTTCTGGGGCGAATATCCATTTCCTGGACAGACCGTCATATCCTACAGTGCCGAGCCCTTCCTGCCCTCAATTTTCTCGCACGCTCCTGAAGACTCCTCCGCGTACCCGCCGGATCGCACTATCGGCCTCTCGCCCCTCGCCATCTCCTATGCTTGGAACGACTCCTCGGCGGACGCCGCCATGCACGCTGCCGCACGGGCAAGTGCCGCTCAACTCATGCGCGTCTTGATCAATGATGGTCAAGACGTCCAAAACGCCGCTCTCTATGGCAATTACGCTATATTCGACACGCCATTGGAGAAGATCTACGGACGCCACCTTCCCAGGCTACGGGCGCTGAAAACGAAATATGACCCCCACAACGTCATGGGCCTCGCCGGGGGCTGGAAATTGTAGTACATTGCTGAGAGGGTGCGTATCTTCTGCGCAATCCTGGTCTTTCGGATCAGTCTCGGAATAAATTATTTCAGCATTGCGTGGCTGTGTGGGAACCTTCTTGGAAACGTGACATCGCGTACTACTTATCAAAGACTTTGCTCGCTTGTGCACTGCATGATCTGGCGGTCAACGGATAGAGGTCTATATAAATGTCCAGAAGCTCTCTCTCAATCAGCCCAGTCAAGTTCATAGGCAAGCGAACGCCATTTGCCAGCGAGCGTTACGGTTACGCAAAAGGTGAGTATTCAGAATATATTCATAAAGCGATGGTTTGTTACTGCCCTTCCAACTTTAGCTCGTAGCCTGCCGGTGAGAGACGAATTGCAACCGCGTGATGAGTCCCGTGCTTGGCGGCTTCATCTCGTCAGTCCACTCGGATACCATCATGTCGGGTTCAGCGTTATTGAGAACGTCAACTCCTCTGTAACCGGTCAGGAGGCAGAGTCTTGTGGAAAATCGGTAGTCGCTGCAGCTTTCAATTTTAGGATGGCTTTCGCAGGCAATGCTTCACGCTATCCATTGATAGCTCCTCGATGGTACAAGATGGCAGTACTATGTCGTCTGGGTACTGGGGGTAATCCGGAGAAGCCAGTGCGGTGCAGTCACATGAACACTATCGCAGTAACGGCACGTCTAGCTGGAGAGAGTTCCAATTGTGTTGGTAATCATAAAGCGCCCACCTAGCTACACAGAAGTCTAACTGCGCTTGATGAACTCTCAGCGCCACCTAGTACACAGTTCGTGTACCCTCAATTCGCGTCCGACGACGAGAGTCCGCCTAGTATGCGACTCGACTCGGAGTCCCCCCCATTTCAGGGAAGGATTCATATGCCTCCGGATGCAGCGTCTAGCCTGAGAGGGTGCTCCCTCATGCTTTCGAATGATGACAAGCGATCTGGCAGGGATACTCATTTTTCATCGGTATGCTTCGGATGATGTCCATGTGGTGCTTTAGAAAGGAAAGACAAGGACCCCGCTGAAGGGCGTGGTTGCTCGTACAAACTCTTGAAAGGGATGCGCAGGCGTGCTCATGGGTTCCACCTTCTACTCCATAAACCCATCATCATCTGACTCGTCCTCCGCAGTAATCAATACTTTCCTTGCTCTGCTCGTCAGCTCACTCCTGTATAGCGGGCCAAAGTGAACCTGGCGAATTCCCGACACGATGACTCGGAGCTCATTCCCGATGCTTGTATGCCTTGTCTCTTAGTGTAGAGTTGCCTCTGACGAATCGCGGAGCTGATCGTTGGATCTTAGGACACACCTCAGCTGTCCTCGATGGTGTTGTTATCTGCAGTCCTGCTAGCTCAAGCACTGTCTGCCGCAGTATCCGAGCCGCCGTCCAAGTGGCAAGTGGGACGATTTACCGGGGTTTGTGAATCCATAAGCCAGGCTGTGTCCTCTGCGTCTTCTGTGTATTGGCCAGGTATGCGTCCAATGCCCTTCATACGCCGATAACAAGACTTTCCTCACATAATTCTCAGGGAGCGGAGAAGCGTATGATGCAGATATCTTCCACTATGCGACCTCCAGCAGCTCGCAGGCGGCCTGCTCCGTCGAGCCTGGCAAGGCAGAAGACATAGCTATGATCGTGCGCACCTATGCATATGTCGCGTAACTAACTGCTCATGTCATTGGCGTCTGACTCGGAATAGCTTGGCATTTTGGCCGAAAACAAGACACCGTTTGCCGTATGTCCTGCATCCCTCCAGGATCCCCATCATCTCTCTTGCCTCAGGATGATTGACTTACCGGTATCATAGGTCAAGAGCGGTGGGCATGCTATGAATCCACATTTCTCATCTACATCCGGCGTCCACATTTCCTTGTCCCGCTTCAATGAAGTGACTTACAATGCAGAGGCAAAGACAGCCGAAATCGGCGCTGGGCTGATCTGGGACGATGTCTATGCTGCGTTAGAGCCTCATGCGGTCAATGTGGTCGGTGGGCGCGTTTCAGGGATCGGCATTGGGGGATTCTCGCTGGGAGGAGGCTAGTCAGGCCTCTTGTGATGGCAATCAGCGATTTTGACGGAGCTATCCGACACAGGGTACTCTTGGAAGACAAACCAATACGGTCTTGCTGTGGATAACATACGTGGACTCGAAATTGTCCTGCCGAATGGCACGGTTCTCGAGGCCAATCAGCAGTCACACTCTGACTTATTGTGGGCATTGAAGGTACATTATCCCAGCTCCTCGCATGTCCAGGCTCCTACTGCTACTGAAGTTCACTATCTTAAAGGGCGGGTTCAACAACTTTGTGCGTGTCAAAACATCTCAAGCGAGTGGTCGCGGGTACCGGTACATATAGAGGCTGATTTCGAGCACTGCATTGTCAGGGTATTGTGACCAAGTTCCTCCTTGACACCCACCCACAACCCGAAGTTTGGGTGCGCCGTCCGAATGCTCCATTTTCATCTGTTTTCATCGTCGTCTGATATGACTTTAGGGAGGCTCTCTGACCATCGCGGCAGAATTTTTCGCAGAAGTGAACGCCGCCACAGCCCAATTTTCGCAGACAGCGGTTGACCCCAAAGCGCAGATAATCGCTTCTTATGGATACGCACAAGGGAAAGTGAGTACTGTAGAGCCGTGACCAGTGAATGATCGAGCTAACTGGGAAGCGCATTCACAGCTAATATCGTCGATTATGCTTTTCTATGACGATCCGGAACCGCCCAAGGGAACCTTCGACGCTTACTTGGTCATACCCTACCTCGCGAAGGATGTCAAGACACGCTCTTTCTTGGATCTAGTACGTTCCGCTCCAAGCAATGGTACTCAAGGCCTCCGGTGAGTTCCACTTACTAGATTCATATCTCAGGAAAAGTTTGATGAATTCGAACGTGCGCAGCGGAATATATCATACCGTCTCTGTCATCGAATACACAGACCGCGTATTGAATGCCATAATCAATGAGACAAGCGTATGTCCTCTTCATATCGAGAAGCGTACGGTCGCCTGATACTCAATACAGTTCTGGGGAGAGCGCCTGGCCTCTGGGCCAGCGGTGATGGCCTACAGCAGCGAGCCCTTTCTACAGACCATCTTCTCGCACGCGGCCCCGAATTCCTCCGCCTATCCGCCAAACCGTGCCATTGCCCCCTCTCCTCTAAGCATATCTTACGCTTGGAACGACTCTTCCGCGGACGAAGCCATGCATAGTGCCGCCCGCGAGAGCGCCGGCCAACTCACGCGAGTCCTGAGTAGCGAGGGGCAGAACGTCAAGGACACTGCTTTATATGGCAACTACGCCATATTCGGCACACCTTTGGAGAGGATTTATGGGAGTAACCTCCCGAGACTACGTATGCTGAAAGCAAAGTATGATCCCAACGGAATCATGGGTCTGACCGGTGGATGGAAGTTCTAGGACGCATGGAGGAGACGGTGTATAGCCTGCTCGTCTTGATGAATCGCATGTTACGCTGGCTGCACCCCCTCTTCGTGACTCAGAGGACGGTTAGACGTTACATCCGATGACAATTGTGTATCGTATCGAACCGGAGGAGACGTTACTTTCCGACCACGTCGGCTAGCTGGGTCTTCGGGATTGCTTCGGGGAACGCAAGGACCTTCAACCGATTGTGTGTCGCCTGTTCGTAGGCGAAGGCGAAGGAGATCAGCTCGAACTCGCTGAACGCCGTTCCCATGAATGCGATACCGAAAGGTTGGTTGGGCCCGCTCGACCGTGTAGGCTGCGCTGGGGATAAGGGGGTGTTCGGAGGGAGGAATCCCAAAGGCACTGCGGGCAGTAGTGAGTATATTCTATACGACCTGAGAACGGCTGAAACGGAACTTGCCTGTGATAATAGGGTAACCTGCAATGGCAGCCGGTCCTGGCGCGACAGCGCTGGGCATCAACAATGCGTCCAGCTTGAATGCCTTAAGTGTGGCGTCGATGCCTCGCGTTGCACCCAGGTCCTTGTCTGCCGCGATGGCGTTGAAGTACGCCTGATTTACAGTCGTGTTCTCTGATTCAATGAAGCTGTGAAGGATCAATTAACCATCATCTGCCTTATTAGAGGACAACTTACATAGACTGATCTGTCCAGAATGGTGGCACGAGCTCCTCATCCGCATGGGCGATGTTGAACGCGATGAGATCGGCCAGATTTTTGACTCCTGTCGGCACTTCAAGCAACTCGGAGATATACTGATTGATATCGACCTGCGTGGAGACCCATTAGTCATGTTCTCAGAGCACGATTCCAGCACGAGAATGAACCTTGAAGTCGGTCTGAGTAACGATCGTCTCGTTCCTCGAGGCTTCGAGCTCCGCGAAATCTGGGAAGTCCGCTGGATCGATGATAGTGGCGCCGAGACTCCGTATGATGTCCAGAGATGCGTTGAACGTCGATAGGATGTTGCTGTTCACCCTGGTGAGGAACTTGCGAGGAACACCCAGGCGAACGCCTTTCAGCCCATCTGGCTTGAGCGCCTTCGTGTAGTCTGGGACTATCAGAGGCTGGGCGAACGTGAAGTTGTCGCGAGGGTCGCGGCCCGCAATCACAGCGAGGACAGCGGCGGCATCTGCAACGGAGCGAGCCATCGGTCCCACGGTGTCCTGATGAACGGATATTGGTATGACTTGACAAAGTACGTCAGATGGCGGCGAGCGGAAATGACCCCTACTATCGTCACCTACCTCCTGCCCTTGAAGTCAATCCCACCGTGGGTTTGATGCCGACGAGGTTGTTCATGTTACTCGGCGAGATAATTGAGCCATCGGTTTCGGTACCCAAGGCAGCTGCAGCTAATCCTATAGATGTACCGATGCCGCTTCCCGAGCTCGACCCTGATGGGTCTCCTTGCGGCACGTAAGCACTTGTGGCCTGTCCGCCACGACCGGAGAAACCAGACGGTACATTGCCTCGGAAGTGTGCCCACTCAGATAGGTTTGCTTTCCCCAAGAGGATGGCCCCTGCAGCGCGAAGCTTGGCCGCAACGTGAGCATCTCGAGGGACGACCGATCCCAGAAGAGCGAACGACCCTAGTCATGAGTACCCAGTCAGATGATTGTGGATTTGTTCATTGATGCATTACACAGGTCAACAAACCTGCGGTAGTATTCATGCCTACATCGGAAGTTGGACGGCAGGACAACTTGGTAAGTATTCGCGCTATGACTGCTCCCTGTGGTTCGACTCACCGTCGCTGTGCAACGTCGCTATGTTGTCTTTCAGCAAGATCGGTATGCCGTGCAGCGGTCCTCGGGGACCTAGGATACGACGTTCCAGGTCCAGTTCTGCAGCCTGTTTCAGAGCGCTCGGATTGATCTCGATGACAGCACGTAGTGCAGGACCCTGTAGATTGACTTCCTCGATCCTAGCAAAGTAGGCCTAGGTAGAAGAGTCAGCGTGAGTCCGAGCCTGCGCTGCCATGCGGTACGTGATCCGTACCTTGACCAGGTCGACGCTCGAAAAGTGGCCTTGTTCGAGACCGTTCTGCAACTCAGCAATAGAGGCCTCGTAGAGGTCTGGGAACTTGACAAAGCCCGCAGCGGTAGGTGACTGAGGTACTTTGCCAGACGACCCCCATATCAAAGCCAACACCATCATGCATATGGCCAGTAGAGGCCATCGGAAAACGAGACAGCTGGGCGGCATAACGTCAAGGGATCGCTTGGAAGATCACAGGCGCAGCCATCGGTCTTATGCCGACGAAACAGTGTCCTTATCTTGCCGCACGCATTGTCCCTGGGAATATCAGCAACATCGAGGTCGTGAACCGCATGTTGACTTCCCGAGATACGTTATGGAGTGCCGGACGGGACAAGTGGAAGCATACCAAATGGCTGGAGGAGCTTCAAGTTTCCCAAGGGCGTCATGTGAAGCGCTCTTACCGCGGCTCTCCGAGTCCTCGGGCAAACTCCCTGACTCTTCGCGAGCCAATGCTGGGACCGCAAGGTAGAAGTCGAGCGTGGAGCCTTCATTGTCATATGATGTTGCACACCCTCATATCCTACATCGACGCACATAACGCATGGGTCACACGACCCTGGCCCTATAGGTTACTGCCTGCACCGGGTTCGGGGGAGACGAGGATCTTCACTACAGACACAGAAGGTCATCGTTAGCGATGTTAAGCGTCTATCAGACTGGAATGGTGCCCACCATGTTGGTCCTTCTCATGCAGCAATGCCTTGATGCCCTTCTCGACGAAGTCCTCGAAGGAAATGCGTCGCGTGATCAAGGTCTCCAGGCCATCAAACTTCCCCTGACCCACGGCTTCGACCACTTCCGGATGGACGCGGTCATAGGCAAGAACGCCTAGAGGATATATGCAGGTAAGCCTCACTCGGAATATGTACGCAATCAGAATCAACGCACTGGACATGTAGAACTCCTTGAGTGTCATGCTACTAATATCCAGGAGCGGACGGCCCTCCCATATAGCGACGTTCATGACATGTCCTCGGGGCTTGACGGCCTTGAAGGCAGTGTCTAGCGTCTGCTGTAATCCGGCGCAATCGTACACTACGTCGGCGCCCCAGCCATCTGTCTCACGAATGACTTCCGCCACGATGTCAGTGCCTGGGGCGGTAGGATCGAACACCACGCTTGCGCCGTGCTGAAGAGCCAGCTCACGCCTCTTTGAAGCCGGTTCAGAAAGGGCGATCCATTTGGCTCCCCATGCCCTGAACACAGCGGTGACATCAGCATCAGCTCTGTCTGAATGCGATGCCTCACTTACTTCACGACTCTCAATGTCAGCAACCCAATCTGAGCGCGGACGTTCAGTGATTGCGAAGGCATCTACGATGTTATGCTACGTGCACGTACCGGTCCGCCTCCTAGAATGAGGACCTTGTCGCCAGCTTTGAGATTGGATCGCTTCACAGCATGCCAAGCTACCGAGAGCGGTTCCACAATGGCACCGACGTCCACTGCGCGTACACTCAATCAGTCTCTGGGACGTATGGATACGAGGAAGGACATCCGCCTTACAAGGGACATGAGAAGGCAGTGGGAAGACCTGCTCTTGGGGCACACACACATACTCAGACAAGCCCCCACCGCGCCCGCCAATTCCCTGCTCAGGTCATGAGCATGGCCAATAAGCCTAGACTGCTCCATCATGCTTACCATGAAAGTCGCATTGCGACATAAGTTACGAGCTCCTGAGGAGCAGAAAGGGCATGTCGGCTTCATGCATGATAGCAGAGGCTCACTAATAGAGAATATACTCAGTATGCCTTGCGTAAGAGGAAGCAGCAAACCTACACAGCGACCTTGGTTCCCGGTTTGAAACGAGAGGCATCGACCCCAGGCCCTATGTCAGTGACGGTACCGGAAAATCTGTGCGATACAGTCAGACAAAAAGAATCGTACACCGTCGCTATTACAGCGCCACTGACTCGTGCCCCATCGTCACGGGGAGTGTCTCATTGGTGACTGGGTTGGGCTCGGTGCTGGTCGGCGAGACCCCTGGGATGATGGCGTGCCAGGAATGCAAGTCCGAACCGCATACTGATAACATGATCCCTCAGTACTCGTCTTTGTGAATGGCAGTCCTGCAGGCGAGGCTTACTTCCGTTCCTATATGTCACCATGTCAGAGAAGTCATGATTGCTCGCCCAAGGTCATCAACATACCAAGCAACCTGGTAGCGCAAATCAGAACCGGGAAACGATAGGTGGGAGTCAGTATAAAGGATTGCCTGGAGCGCGAGCACGGACCTTGATCTTCACTTGACCCTCTTTGGGAGAGGGCTCTGGAATATCGTCCAGACGAACGTCTTCGGGTCCGTAGTAACGCAAAGCTCTCATGTCGGCCGGTGATAGGGATGGTTGAGCAGTCACGACAGGGGTAGTGTTCCGTCTGTTCCACCGTTTGCGAAGACTGACTTATATACGCAGCAAATCGTCCAGTCATGGGAACAGAACCTTGAGTCATTGGATTACGCCAGTGGCGCCAATCTGGCCTCCAGGAGTCCAGCTTCCGCCTCGGACCAGGGGATGCACTGGAGGCGGGATCGCCGAAGTCAAGCCAGGCGTCCGCTATAACGGACGTCTCGTGCAGCTTCCAAGAAGATACCGGTGACTCGAAAGAGCCCGATATCCGGTCCTTAGCGAGCGAATCCAGGGTCTTTGGACCCATTTCAACTCAACTTCGCCTATGCGTGTAGTTCCGTAGGTTACACATCACAGTCCACGGTAGTTGATGCATTGATAGGCGACGTCTCACAACGCAAATAGTGGGGGCATTGCACTGCAAAAGCCCTGACCTCCTATCCACGCCCACATGTCGATCATGAGCGCCAACGAAACTCTGCAATGAAACACACAGCTAGCTCGACTCAATATCTCTAAGTGAGGGGTTGGACCGGCTGTGATAGCTTGGATAGTCACAAGGGAAACTCCCGGATAGGCCATAATGTCCTGTCATCTTCGAGAGATCAGTGATATGGTCCCAATACGCACAGTATCAGACGGAAGTCGACTCCTAGCCTGTTACCCATACCTCTGCCGCAGTAAGCAGGTGTATCACATGCAGCCAAGAGCATAAATACATTCCGTGTGACTATAGGGGAAGAGTCAGTTGACAAGCATTTGCATGGAGAAGGTCGATAACCCACCAACCAGGCCGACAGCAACGTCAAGATGGACTGACGTGAGAGGTAAGAATTGATGAAGCCCTTACCGACGTCAACATTGGGAATCTGCGACATGGCTGCGCTTTGCATCCTTGGGCAGGCTTTGTATGTATGACGATAGCTCAGGGAATATCATATGCCACGGTGGCCCAAATAAGCAGCAGACACTCCATGTACCCGAAACCGCGCGTCGACAAATCCACCTCAAGCAAGACGATACCTCACCACCTACGTGGAGCCCGAGAGGCGGAACACGTCGTTCACAGCCCTCGCGACGAGCTGCTCATCCGGCCTCTCCGGGAATGCGTACTTCGCGCCATACCTGCGCTGCTGGTAAAGCGCGTATTCCTCGTCCCTCAGCACCTCGCGTGCCCGGGCGACCTGCGCAGCCGTCCGCGCCCCTAGCTGCTCTGCCTCGTCCTCGCTGAGCGGACCTGCGCGCCTGACGAGGTCCGCGTATGCTGGTCCCAGCCAGGACGGGATGTCGTACTCTCTTGCGAGTACGATGGCATCGACGGCGAGCAGAGAAGAGCGTCGGGCGGACAGCTCGCGGATGGCGTACTGACGAATCTTGGTGCACTGCAACCGTGTGGACACGCGCAGGATAGTTGTCCAGTGGGCCAGCGAGACAGACGCAGGATCATAGATCCTGACATGATCATCGTGAGGTGTCAGCTTTCACCCGATGCATGTGAATTGCGTACCCATGATAGAGGAAGTCTAGAAGACAATCGAACGCGTCTTGAGTCACTCCAGATGGCAAAGGCACCGGGATTTTGTCTGAACGGCCGAGCACGTCAGGACCCTCAGCTAACACCCGGCGGAAGTACTCAGAGTGATGCTCGAGCAGGTACTTGTGGATCTTGTATAACGACTCCTGGACCTTCCATGAGACAATGAGATTATCGCATAGTGCAACATTGCGAACGGCACTCACTTTCAAGACGATCATTCCTTCCTGCATGTAGAATACCGGATGCTTCTTGCATAGCGCTTGAGCCTCTCCTGCCGCCTGCATGGGAATCGACGTCGCCGATGTATTCGATGCCTGTAGTGCAGGCAGTCGTGGTCGCGGCCCCACTGTGGCCTTCATGCGCGGCGAAGAGGACAGCGCCGCCGCCGAGTCCGGACTGGCTACGGGAGTCGGTCGGTGACCAGACTCACTCGGCACGCTGTGCAGACTTTGGTGCGTGCTCGGCACGCTCCGCAGGCTCTGCTGCGAGCCGTGCACGTTCGGGAGCGGTCGAGAGCTGGACATGCCGGAGTTCGCTGGGGAAGGGGATGCAAAGCGCGGATCCGAAGGGAAGGGTACAGGGCTCCCTGCTGCATTGGGTGCATTGATGCGCTGTCGTATCGCGTTGCCCACTGGCGCAGGGCCTGCTGCAGGTTGCGGACGGGACTGATGTACGAACTCGAGCGACGAGGCGGGACTGGGCGATCGCGTCAAGTCCTCTCTGGCTTCGATGATCATCGGGTGCGAATGTAGGTTGCGTAAAAACTCAGGATGCGTAGGGAGCGGGGAGAAGGTCGTATTTGTCCGCAACGGCTGCATTTCGTGTGCAGAGACAGACGCATTCGGGAGAAGGGGGAGGGTGCGAGTGGGGGCACCGTTGCGCCCGGTATGTGTCCAGTCTTGAGGTGACCAGACGGCGGGACTGGGGGGTGGACCCGGGGAAGGAGAGGGCGTCGACATAGTGGCCCAAGGGGATGGCTGTCGAGACGGAGGCTCCAGGGTGTCAAAGTAGTGCGCCAACGCTGGTGTCATGCGTTGAGCCATCGGAGGGTACTGGTGAGCCATGTCGAAGGAGGAGGGTGCGGCGGCATACATAGTACTCGGAGGTGGATACAACGCAGTTCTGCCATGGGCAGTGCAAGTAAACAGGCGGTCGCTGCAACACATCCACGATGCAGAGCACGTGGCTATGAGTCCGTAGCCACCTGCTCTGCACGACGGTGGTTTTCTATCGTGATGATGGAATGCCGATCGAGAAGGGATGCGCACTATGGTGATGATTTGCACGCTGGCTGTGCGAGGATTCGCGCGTTCCAGATCAGACGATACCGAGTATCCTGAGAACAGTCGTGACCAACGTAGTCATGCAAAATACTCTGTAGTAATTCTTCACTTTTATGTCTGCTGCAGTAGCTGGCCAGGAACAAGATGTTAGCCCAATTTACGCAGAGGGAGAGGAACATGACGGACTGTAGAATCACTGTGCAGGAAGATCGGCAGCACAGCCTCTTCGGGGCTCCTCGTACAGTGGAAGACCAGCAGCCACGTACGACCGAGTCCCGACGACACATCGCCCCTCAGATCGGCTGCGCTACAGCCTTCTGTCCTATCAATTTGCGGTCCTTCGACACTGCCTTCTCCACGCAAGCCATATCGACGTCAAAGATCCCCAAGCTCAGTCCATCCTTCCATCCTTCCAGCATCGACTCCGCGATATGGTCAAGATCCAGATGCGGAAAGACCCTGTCCCGCTCGATCAGGCAGCCCGGGAGTTCTGCGCCCAGTCCTTGGGCGGAGTGGAATGGGGCGACAAGTATGGTAGAGCGCGAGGGCGCCTTTGATATGGGATGGGCGACGAGGAGGTCGATGACACTACTGGGAGATGATCCTGCTAAATCGGAGATGGTAACCTTGTGGGATTCGACATCTGAAGCGAAGTGAGTAATTACCGAGACGCGCTCACGATTGCATACGCTGCGTACCTTTGTGGGGAATTGCAAGCAAGTGCCTCGGCGGCATGTACGTCTTCCAATACACGATGAGGAATTCGTGAGAGTCCGAAGAGCCATATATCATATCGTGTACGCGAAAAAGCGAGGGAACAACCCCGCCCTGATGGAGCACGCCGAACAGGACGGCGAGGACGCAGTTGGCGACGATCCAGACGATCTATGCTTCTTCAGCGATGGTCCACATGTGTATATGGGAAAGATGCCACCATAAAAGCCCGCCCTGCTCGGATGATGCGGGCGTTGTTGACTGCCATAGCGATCATGGGGACGAGGAGCGGTATGAGAAAGCGAGGCTCCTGGTGAGGCTGGATAGACAACAACGATGTCGCCGACCATCTCACCCAGTAGTATGCTAGAGGCCGGTCAGTGATAGCACGAGAATATTAACCTTGGGTGGAAGGACTTGCTTCTCTGCATCAGTTGTATAGCACCCGGTTTCTTCTTCTCTTGTTCTTCGCCAGAACGAGAGGTGAAGATGTCGAGATCCGTCCACAAGACATAGTATAACAGCCCCGGAGTCGCAATCATGGGTAAGTTGACGAACAAGTGCAGCCACCGTGGATGAAGACCATGTTCAGCAAGATTGGAGGGAAGCATGTTGTACCGCAAGAAGTTCAGCGGGGTCAGCTCGAGTTGAGAAGGACGCACAGAGCCATGGAAGTAGATGGTGTCCGCACACACAAATCCCAAGGAGATAGTGACAGCGACCAAGAGCGGCAGGGACACAAGCCGAGTGAAGATAGCCAGAGAGAACCGCGACTCGCGCAAGGCCCACTTCAGGACCTCTACGGCTATCGGGAGGAAGAATGCGACGAATGTAACGCGAGTGAAAAGCCCGGATACAGAGACACAAGCGAGGCACGTCAAGTAGAGAGGTATACGCTGTTCTTATGCTGAGCAAGTGAGTTCTTCTTAGGAAGGAATTTCTAACCTTGGTCCTTGTCCGGTCGGACTCAGCTGAGAGGAGCTTCTTCAGGAGAACGAGTGAGAGGGCGACCAACACCGCCTCGACAGAGTTGGAGAATGGGCGGACTTGGTACGTATGCATCACATAGGAAGATGACAGAAGCAGTAAAGCTTGTAACCTGACCGGTTCATGGACTAGATGGTACATGGAGTAGTCTGCAGAACGCATCTAGCCGAGCTGAAGTCTTCGAAAGGACCCTGACATACCAAGAAGGAGAGATGCCAGAAGGAAGGAGAATCTCTCCGCGAGAAAAAACGCTCGGGGAGAGAGCTCTCGACCTGAGGACAATGAAGCAGTGCATATCTTCCTCCGGAAATTCACGGACCTTTCAGCAGGAACGATAGTAGACTGAGCGGGACCCCAGTTGTCCACCAGACGGGGACAATGGAGCGACACGGAAACACAGGATTCCACTCCCAGGTTAACATGCTGCTTACTCCGAGTACTTTGCCTGTGACGATTTTGAGACGTGAGTCTGCTATTAAGAGGACGCGACATACCGGCGACAGCTTCGCCATTCTGAAAGTACTCGTCCGGATGGATGTAGCCGGTCCCAAGCAATGCAAAGCAGATTCGGGTAAGCAGTAGTCCTACGTAGACATAGCGCAAAGCAGCTCTACTGCGACCAGCGAGAGACATGTGGACGCGACGGAGAGAAACGCATACAGGCCCAAACGAGGGTAACGCAACACAGCAGCATCACGGGCGCTTCACTAGGTCATGAGGCGCTCGTCAGACGCTTGAGCGCTTAGGCCACTTCGCTGCGGCTTGCTCATTTCCACCACCATCCATCATCCAGGACACCCAATGGCAAGTAGCTTTGGCGTACTGGAGAAGTGGGGATGCTAACATGAGCTGGGGAACAACGCTTGTTTATGCGATCTCGTCGACCGTCCAGGCTTCTCTTCACTTCTGCTCCGAGTGCAACAACCTCCTCTACCCCAAGGCGGACCCTCAACGCCGTGTAATGGTTTACGCATGTCGTATCTGCGCGTACGACGAGATCGGGGAGAACCAGTGTGTGTACCGGAATGACTTGCTTACGGTCACGAAGTTCGTCTCTCTGCTCCTCTCCTCTAGTCCCCGGTGCTGACCGGCTGCAGAGAGCAAGTTGGCGTAACCAATGACCTTGGCTCTGACCCCACACTGGTACGTGATGCATGTGCCTCCACGAATGCATCTTATTCCCTTGGCGCGCATCAGGCCCACGCGAAGATGACTTGCCCCAAATGTGGCCACGATGAGTATGTCTCTTTTCCAAGCACTCAGCATGTTCGAGCTCTTGACTATGCGCAGCGCCGTCTACTACCAAGACCAGTCGAAACGGAAGGAGACGCGGATGATCTTGTTCTACGTCTGCACAAAATGCGACCATCCATACACCGATCCAACGCTCGACTTGGAGGCGCAGCCCGAGATGTGACCGTTTGGGACTCGCATATCTCGACCGGCCACCGTGTCAGACCGGATGAGTGGTGGACCTGCGCGCCTTTGTACATTATCATATCGTCGTACTGCTAATACCAATTGCTTTCCTTTCCATTTACTGCAGACTGATACTCCATATTCGATTAGGTCGAGTCCAGTCGCACTGCAAATCAATGCTGACATCATCCGTTCGTTGTATGGGTCTCAGAGTATCTGAAGACCCGTAAGTAAATCCTCTCCTTTCGCCACTCCGCTCAAAGACGGATGCAAACGTCGGCCCTGGTTCCGGTCGCCGTACAGTTGCGGCAAGGGAACACAGGCACGAAGCTAGCTCGCGAAGCACGCAAGCTTTGTCTCCAAAATACACAGCATGCGACCGGCGGTCCCGGTGCGGTGCCATCCGCCGACGCCGCGCTCGCACTGCAAGCTGCAAGGCCAGTGCGTGCCTGCATTCCCGAGTGGCTCACGATGATCCATGAGGCCCCGCCGCGTGTGCTGACTCTCCGATTACGCTTTTGGCCGCACGGGCGGATATAAAGACCGGGGCGTCCGTGTGCAGATCGCCCTCCTACGCTGCGCGGTCCCTTCGTCGACGCCTCTCCCTGTGAGTGCGAACCCGTGCGGAAGCGTCGCCCTGTGACCGAGATTTTGTTTGCACAGCATCCTTCGGTTCCATTCTCCAAGTACGTGCCCTGAGGCTCTCCGTCGTCAATCTGACAAACACATGAGCTGAGTGAATCGGATTACAGGCTCGGCCATGCGATTTTTCGCCCTCATCAGCGCCCTCCTGGCGCTAACAACAGCTTGCGCCGTTGCAGCACCCATCCAGGAAAGCGGCGCACCAGTGAGCAGGTCAACTCTGCTACACAGTCCTCCGATACCTTCACCCCACGCTCATGTGCGAAGAGCCCGAGCCCATCCGTGATGGACGGATTTACATACTGAGACATACATTCACAGAACACAAGGTACGCTGCAGCCAGTTCTGACGTTGTCCTTGCCCAGTCTCATTTTCCGCAACCGTAGGCCTTCGGCATTCATGGACTTGCGGACTAATCATCAGACATTACCCATAGCTGTCACCCCTACGCATGATGTATCCAGTAGCTACGCTGTCACCTTTTCACCCCACACGTTTTCAGCCGACTAATTGCAATCAGACTCCGACGTTCACTTTCCGACCACATCCGCGAGCTGCGTCTTCGGGATCGCCTCGGGGAACGCGAGGACCTTGAGCCGGGTGTGTGTCGCCTGCTCGTACGCGAACGCGAGCGAGACGAGCTTAAACTCGCTAAAGGCCGTGCCGAGGAACGCGAGCCCGAAAGGCATGTTCGGGCCGCTCTCGCGCGTCGGCTTCGCAGGCGAGAGCGGCGTGTCTGGCGGAAGGAACCCGAGGGGCACTGTTGGGCGCGGTGTCAGCACTTACACGAAACAACGCGCTACGCCGTTGGGCGAAGACAGGACGCATAGTAAGACGCACCGGTGACGATGGGATATCCGACGATGGCGGGCGGGGAGGACGCGACATCCGTCGGAAGCAGCAGAGCGTCTAGCTCGAATCTCTCCAGAGCCGCGTCGATGCCCTGTGTTGCTCCGAGAACTTTGTCTGCAGCGAGCGCGTCGAAGAACGCTTGGTCGACGGTCGTGTTCTCAGCAGCGATGAACCTTGTGTTACGTGCATTCAGCTCGAGGGCGGACGCCATTCTAGGACGTTGACCTACTGGGACTGATCGGTCCAGAAGGGCGGGACCAGCTCCTCGTCGGCGTGCGCGATGTTGAACGCGATCAAGTCTGCGAGCGTCCTCACTCCAGTCGGGACCTCGACGAGCCCTGCGAGGTACCGCTCCACGTCGACCTGGCGCAGCATGTCAGGGACATCCTGCCCGCCACGGTCCGAATCGCACGACCGTACTGACCTTGAAATCCGTGTTCAGCACGATCGTCTCGTTGTTCGACGCCAACAGCTCCTCCGTGTCCGGGAAATCCGCCGGGTCGACGATCGTCGCGCCCTTCGCGCGCATCGTGTCGAGCGACGCATTGAACGCCGCGACGCGCACGTCGTCCAAGTCCGTGAGCGCGAGGAACTTGCGCGGAACACCCAGGCGCGCCCCGCGGAGCGCGGTCGCGTCCAGCGCTTTCGTGTAGTCTGGAACGGTGGGGGGTTGCGCGAGCGTGAAGTTGTCGCGCGGGTCACGACCCGCGATGATCGAGAGAATGACGGCGGCATCGGTGACTGAGCGCGCCATCGGGCCCACTGTGTCTTGGTGCTCGGATATCGGGATAACTGTCCATAACAAATAACGGTATAAGAGACCGCCATAGCCTCAACAGGTTTGGTGGGACGGGTACATACCTCCGTCGCGGGAAGTGAGTCCTACGGATGGTTTGATCCCCACGAGATTGTTGACACTACTGGGCGAGACGATCGACCCGTCCGTCTCTGAGCCAAGAGCAGCCGCACAGAGCCCGATAGCTGTTCCGATGCCGCTTCCTGAGCTCGAGCCGGATGGGTCACCCAAGGGCACGTAGGGACTCGACGCCTGTCCCCCGCGACCCGAAAAGCCAGAGGGCACGATTCCGCGGAAGTTCGCCCACTCGGAGAGGTTCGCCTTGCCGAGGAGGATCGCCCCTGCGGCGCGCAGCCTAGCGGCGACATGCGCGTCACGAGGAACAACGGAGCCAAGCAGTGCAAAAGATCCTGTTTTGAGAGTAATGATTAGAACCTACACAGACATTCGTCGGGTGGAGACAAACCAGCGGTCGTGTTCATCCCTTTGAGCGATATCAGAGTTGAGTCGCAACAGATCGTGCTAATCAAACGCACCTTCGCTATGTAGTGTAGCGATGTTATCCTTAAGCAAGATAGGAATGCCATGGAGCGGTCCACGAGGGCCGAACTTCTTCCTTTCACGATCCAGCTCAGCAGCTTGAGCCAGAGCGCTCGGGTTTGTCTCAATGACCGCGCGCAGCTCCGGTCCCTGGAGATTTACTTCCTCGATCCTTGCGAAGTAAGCCTGCGTCACAAGCACGATGGTCAAATATGTACAGTTCGGTACAGACGCGGACCTTCTTACCTTGACAAGGTCGACGCTGGTGAATAACCCTTTCTGCAAGCCATCTTGCAACTCGGAAATGGAGGCCTCGTACAAGTCAGGGAAAGGCGATGCGGATGGGGGCTGACCAACAGTCTCTTGTGTGAGTCCGTACCCAGCCCATGCTGCCGCCAAAGCGAGCGCCAGCATGAGCAGGGACAGCCAACCCCATCTGACCGGTCCAACTCGGGCGCCCATCGCATTAACTGTGGCCAAATGAGCGGGAGGCACAGAGTGCGGGTCGATAGGTTCGACCACTCGGAGATATCGAGCGACGTCGTACCGCTTCATACAATAAGTAGTCGCGCTTATCTATGGTCCACATGCGATGGTCAGCGCTCGTGAGATTCGGTGTTGATCGTGTGCCATGAAGCACTCCCGGCGGGAATTACGGGCCCAGGAACCACTCTGGACCTAGCATGACCCTCTGTATATTTTTAGGGATGGTGGTCTGAATCGCACTTACCATGCAAGATTACACGTCCATTCACGTCGAGTCTGCAGCAGAGATTCGGCACGGCACACTGGGCATATGTATCCTTGAGTCGCATTCGAGCCCTTCGTCCGCGCCACTGCCAGACACAACGGCACGACAGTATCTAGTAGAAATTTGGAGCAAGTGATGAGGCCTAATCGTGTGCTAGTGGCCTGACGAATCGGATATTACATCCTTGCTGGAGTCATAGCAGGCGTCAGGTCGAAGCGGGAGCAGCTGGCAGTTCCTAGCAAGGATCCCCATGAAGTATGGCCAGACTGACGTGGTAGGGATTGGGCAGCGGATGAGCAGGAGTGCAGGCAAAGTATAGTATATACACGCGTATGGGTCTACGGCGCCTCCAGTATGTCCTATTGAGTATTGAACAAGTAGTATTACCACTCGCTCACGCACTCAGTCACTCCATGTTCTGCGAGGGTTACTTCAAAAACA